>MNPL01008393.1:2813-37016 GCA_002081605.1 Tropilaelaps mercedesae | reverse complement strand
TATACTTAAAGTAAATAGTGCACATATGCCTATATAGTTGCGTGAGAAGGAGATAGATATCTACAAGTTTTTTTAAAAGTCGCTGAACGTGGCTCTAGAATGGAAGACACTTAGAGTTCGACAAATGAGGTCAGACGTGTGGCTGACTCTAGAATTCAAGATAAAGATATCAGATAAAGATATCAAGATAAAGATTCAAGATATCTTGTAGGCTCCGGTGGTTTGGAATAGCCAACTATATTATTATAGCCAGCAATATTGCTGCGATAAAGAAAAGCAGAAGAGCCTGTGGGTGGTTATGGATTCCACACGACCACGGCCTTAGAAAACAGACTCCCCTACCATTCAACTGTAGACTATACAAACTAATTAAAAGGTACCACATTGAAGCTAACGCTTACACGTTTACAGGCCGCGCGCTATTACTATTACAATCGTTTAAGAGAGCATGAACATTATTTTTTAGGAATGAGATTTGCCTTGCAATAGCGAAATTTACATATCAAAATGAAGATAAATGTGCAGATAGCAGTGCGTTAGAAGTTCCGATAATATTATAACTTTGAGATGTTTAACGTCTTTTGCGTTTAACTGTACAAATAGTATATTAAAATCAACATAATGAGCATAATCAACAAATGAATTTAAAGTAAGCTACGGTCCACTCGATCATAATCGCTAATAATTGCTACGGTTAATATATGCGGTCGATGTATTTATCGAGATGTTACAGAGACACAAAAAGGCATATAGTCTGAGATACGAGTAGGTTCCTCTTGGAGAGATTAGTCACCGCACAAACTAATTTCGTTCGGATGGGTGAGTTACGCCTTTTCGTACTAACGTTACCTGATTTATGCGAGTGATACGAGTGGTAAAACGTGTATTGGGTAACATTAGTAGTTATCTGCGATCGTATGTTTTCGTATCTTTTATCTCATAAATATAATACGTGTAGTCACAAAATGAATGGTAATTATATGTATTATAGGAAGAAATATTCTATAGGTAGTAAGCCTATTAAACATCAAATCATGGAAGCCATTTTATGAGGCTCCAACGTACAGAATATAGCTAAATCGGACATATAGTGCTATCTGACTAGTATTCTTTGTATCAGCGTCGACTTTAAGGTCCGACGGAATTGCTGAGTGTTAGTGCACGGTCAGCTGTCTTCACGAGCGAAATTGAGAAGTTTGAAATATCGTCAGGTTAAAAAAAGCCTTTTCAAAAATTAGAAACAGGTAGCGACGTTTGAGCAAGGATCTATTAACAAAGATTTATGTTAAAGAGCCCTAGCGCAGATTTGGCTATATAATTCATATTTACTCTCACTTTGCAATTACTCATGCCATTCTCAGTAAACTGCATCCTTTGTGAATCATTCCTTGAGATTATATTCTTTCCACATACTTAAATAAAGGCATATTTTTAACGAGCACCATTAGCACTCAGCTGAATCGCATGGTGTAAGATTCTATCCTGAAAATGCAGCAGTTTAAGAGTTGCACTGGTCGAGGCGATCCTCAAAGCAGTCGTGGCTTGAAAGGATACAGCTTTAAAGTTCAGAGAAGCAGGATGGCGTGTTACTACAACATTGTTCTGAACTCTCTTGTCGGTTCGGCTTGTCCTCGAGTCTATTTTTTCTTTTCTGTGCAAGTGAGTACACGCTACAGTATGAAATGCAAGGACAATGAAAGTGTAAAGAAATATGGAAACCTAAAGAGGGGTTGGCCGTTTACACAACGTACTATACTCGTTTAATTTGAGAGAGCTTAACGTGCAACCCCTCTTTAGGTTTCCATATTTCTTTAAACTTCCATTGTCCTCGAGTTTATTTTTTCTCTTCTGTGCAAGTGAGTACACGCTACAGTATGAAATGCAAGGACAATGAAAGTGTAAAGAAATATGGAAACCTAAAGAGGGGTTGGCCGTTTACACAACGTACTATACTCGTTTAATTTGAGAGAGCTTAACGTGCAACCCCTCTTTAGGTTTCCATATTTCTTTACACTTTCATTGTCCTCGAGTCTATTTTTCTTTTCTGTGCAAGTGAGTACACGCTACAGTATGAAATGCAAGGACAATGAAAGTGTAAAGAAATATGGAAACCTAAAGAGGGGTTGGCCGTTTACACAACGTACTATACTCGTTTAATTTGAGAGAGCTTAACGTGCAACCATATACGAACTTTCAATGCCGGAATGTCTTTTAGTATAAGAGGTTCTAAGCAGCCAGCTGAAGAATATACCTCTATGCTGTGTCACGCTTATGCTGAGAAGACAGCAGATTTTTAAGCTCCACATTCTGCAACACCTCCTTAGGACATTTCGTGACTTGCTGCAAATTTTGCCTCTGCCACTCGCCATGAGCTCATGACAAATGGTTGGCGACATGTCTTTTGTTCCATGGCTGTTGACTATACGCTCTTACTTTTCTCGGGATTGAGGGCGCTTATAACATTACCCAGACAGTTCTGCTCGTCATTCAGTTCGAGAGCAATAATAGCGACTGTCGTTCAAGGCGTTTAATCTAGATACACTGTTAGCAGCATTTCAATTCCACCAGCGTGGAGTTAAAATCAGGCTAATCACTCTAGATAGACGGTTAGTAGTATAGTGTGCACATACAACACATTAGGCCATATGTTACCTTATAGGCTGTTGGAACGCTATGTATAGCGCACCAGATCTCGCTGTCATACGACTACAACGTCATCCGAAGATTAACCTACTGCTTACATGACTGTTATTGCTGTCTATATGGTGCCTCATATAGTGCAGCAGACTTATGGCTTTTAATGAAAATGTAGCTGTAACGAGGCCATCGTCTTTTTCCCATAAACCTTGAATTCTCCGTGGCATGTGTTTGCCAGTTTTCTTTAGCCTTATTTTTGATCCATGATCATCCTTTCAAGCAAGGTTCGTTCGGATCCGTATACAGTCATCAAAGCTGAGATTAGGGATCGGCTTTCGTTTCTATATGATAACTTATAATATGGGTCGACAATCGCTTCATCCGAACGCACCACCCGCCCTATTTTTTTAATATTTATTTTGTGCTAAGATGTGCACACTCAGGGTTTTTTTCTATAACAATAATATGACTGCAGAAACACGTGACCATCAAACGACTGGATCTTTGTGAATTTTTTGCTTTAGTTTACCCGTCATGAATAATCGTTTTGCTTTAATGGGTGATCTTTTTAGGCAAGGTTTCTGGTTCTGGCAATGTATGGCTTCAAGTCCCCCTGGATGGTCGCCTAAGAATAACATAGAAGCATATATATACATAAATATTTGAAAACGTTTAGCAAGTCTTTTCATACATTAATAAAGTCACCTGTAGCTAAGATTTTGTACTTGCCCTGCATAAGAACCCAACAAGGGCATTCTTTTGGATTAAGCTTCCCACAGTACTACTCAGGTGAGTGTTATTTTAATATAACTTTGAGCGAAATATTTCATACGCGCATGTTTCTATGTTATTTTAAGGATCCAAGTTTTTTAACATATAAAAATTAAAGGGTATTGTATGAACATAAAGCGACGTTAGTTTTTCAAGAGTAAATAAGTTGGAAGCTTTATCTTCAAGTTTTATCTTTTCATTTTGCACAATCATCAAAAATAATCAATTGGCGTAACAAAGATTCGCGCCAGACATGCGCGCGTACGCACGTTGGTTAGGCCTCCTTGAATATTTAGTGCAGCTCATAGTCTTAGACAGAAATAAAACAGATTGTGGTAGATACAGTTTAAAGCTTAAAATCGCAATTTAACCGTCTTATAGCCTTCATTTATTTTCTAACAAAGGAGTGCGGTAGCTAACCTCAGCGCGACTCAGTGAGAAACCCGCGGTGTAAACTTTTTGAACAATCGCCTGCATATAATAATATTAGCTGTCGACGAATATATAATTGTAAGCCTGTTCCTAGTTGACGTAATGGCTGAGCAGCTGTTTGGATTTTATAACAGGTGGCATATTGCCCATAAACACTAACGGCGTTCATTCAAACGTGACGGCGAAAATGCAAAATCGCTATGATTACAAGTGAAGTATTGACTATACCTTAACCTTTCTAAGACTGCATTTACTGCGGCATTTGATCTGTATATAAGAACTTCCTTGCTCTGTCTGCATACTTAAACTCAATTCTCATAATATATTATCGATGATGTGTATTGATGCGTGTAATAATACACATGCGTATAAGTATATCTAAAGTAACGCAGCATTATTGTATAATTAACATCTACTAGTATCGGCTAAAATGCCCAACGCACATCATCTAAAGTATTTTAGTAACTCATTGAAACCGTAAGATGGTATGAAATTAACATTACAATAAATTTGTATTTCCAACGGCGGGCTGTATGGGGTGTAGATCGTATTTTATTATGTATATATATAAACCAATTAAACTGTGTCTGCACCAATGCACACATGAATTTAATTAATTGCACACACATGCAATTCAGTGTTACTTGTCTGCCTGCTAGCAAAGAGTAGCACCATTACTTATGTGCTGTGATGTTTTTGCAATATGAATTTTCATTTATTAACAGAATTTGTATCGTCTTTGATGAAAATTGGTCACTGACGCTTGGTAAGACTTAAAAGTTTTATTTCGGATGAAGCTCCTTCGAATCATCTCCACCCATCCATCTATAAGTCGCACCATGACTCCGTGCGACCTTGAGATTGTCGCGGCAGACGTATGGTTTTCTTACGGTTGACATACAAAATGCTGAATCGCCACAGTACTGTTAGTTTACGAATCATGCGGTTGGCATGGTGTATGCGATAATTTTTGTTTTTCTGTGCAAGCTTGCTTTCTTACGGTTCTTTACAATAAATTGATATGATATACAAACCATTGTGATAATTTATAAGCTGCGCTGTAGTTGCCTCGAATCTGAAACACGTGTGCCATAATTAGTTATTAAGTAAGATATGAATATAAATAAATCTATCATTATTTCGTTTGTACTTTCGAAATAATTTAAAGAAGGAATAGCTGAAACCCCTTCTTGCGTCCTTATTCCTGGCAAGTAATCACCCTTAGAAAACGTTGCTCCTAATGACCAAGCTCGAAAGATTTTACGATAAGAACGATAAAAGAAATATGAACTTCCAAATCACACCACACCATCCTTAACATTTTATGCCCTTGTTGAATTCTTTCGTCGAAGCAAGTAAAACGTACCATCTGGCGGCACGGAGTTCCAGCAGCTTCGCCCCGCTTAAGAGCATCAGCGGAGAACTTCCTCTGAGTTTTCATACAGCGCCAATCATTTTTGCCAGAATCTCTGTTACAATTGAGTGCAATAAATTCATTCACTCGATGAATGTTAATGAAGCGACGGTTTAGTGTTAGTATATTAAGAGTCCTTCTAACCTCAAAACGATGTTAGAGCGGCAATAAATGTCAAATTAAGTAAAGATGAGCATAATTTGTGATGATGAAGCTATAAACAAAGTATTTATTCGTTTTACATAATGTTCTAAAAAGGCGCTAAAAAAATCAGCGGACTGGGTTATATAATAACTGATACAGTAGGTTTACCGCATTAAGAAACGAGGCCTCCCAATTGCCTCAATAGTTATTAAAGGTTTCTATTCCCCATCGAATTAGCTTTCGCTGAGTATGCAGGCTCAATTTGAATTTTTATTACATAAGAAGCAGCTTGACATGCGAATTGAGAGCTGCCATTTTTGCAATACGTCAGATACAAGAGGAATATATGGGATAGCCAATGGCAGCCCTCGCATTTTCCTAGCTGATTTGTCGACCAGTTATCCTACTAATCAATTTGTTCTGTCTTGTGTCCGTGATATAGTTCGATCAAGCGCTTTTCATACCAACCCTAGGAGTGCTAAGGCTCTATAAGTTTCTAGATAGCAAAGGAAGCTGAGGACGAAAATACTCAGTAAATGGTTGGCCGCACATTTTTCTCCTCGCTCTCTTTTTTTTACCGGTGATCATGCAGAAGTTGCCAGGGGAGCATCCAAAGCGTCTGTAGTGCCATACGCTTGGCCGGCCCACTGTAGTAAAGGTCTGAGTCATTTCTTCTTTTCATCCATAGAACCCTCATCCACTTCCTAGTTGCTCTTGCACTTTCCAGGCGGCGTGGAACTATCGGCTGAGTGTCGCAAATGTTGTCGATTTTACTTTTTTTCATATCTGAGAGAGGCAAATGCCATTTCTTCACTAAAGAAGCACACCGTAGCCTGAACAGGATTAGGTATTTTCAGAAATGTGTGTAGCCGGGCGGCGATGTGGGGTAAATGAATACTGTGAACCTTCTATTTGCAATGCGAGATTAGC
Source organism: Tropilaelaps mercedesae (assembly GCA_002081605.1). Classification (NCBI taxonomy): domain Eukaryota; kingdom Metazoa; phylum Arthropoda; class Arachnida; order Mesostigmata; family Laelapidae; genus Tropilaelaps; species Tropilaelaps mercedesae. The sequence continues at coordinate 30,688 of MNPL01008393.1, read as the reverse complement.
TGTTAGGTAAGACATAGTGTAATGTTTGATAAATTTATAGCTAGACTGTATTATTCTGGTTTGAGTGAGTACCAATGAAGATTAGAGATTGGCAGGTAAACGTATAACCAAAATCAACAAAATATAAGTATAAAGACTCCATCACAGTTCAACGTAGTTCAGTTAATAGAATTGTTGTTTTACCAGCAGGCCTTAACCTTTCAGACAATTTTTCACTACATTATAGATATGTCTATCTATAAGATGTGTATCATTTCAATTAGGCATTATTATGTTTGGATCTGCGATTATTTACGCACTGCCACCATAAAAGTATTGAAAATGAGAAACTAAATGTCACACTTAGACCTACATGACATCATTGTCTCATACCTGCGTAAAAAAGTATTTCCGATAGGAAACCTATATGAGCCAACACTGCAACGCACCAAAACTACCTAAACGGCCAGCGGCTAACATACAACCCACGTCGTGATGTTTTTGAATGAATAAAGGGATATTAAGTGCATGGGAGAGGACAATGAGTGTACATGCTTGTGAAGCTATGACGGCCGAGTAAATAGATGAGTTCCTTTCTGATTCTCTTATTAGATGCATGAGAAAATCCCCGCAAACCACGAAGCCCTAGTTCTCTGGTGCAGGGTTGTTGTTACCCATATTCAAAGATGACCACACTTTCTTACAGTCGTACGCATAGGACGTCATGCTGTGACGGATTCCATTTTAGGGAGAGGATGTGACGTGTATGTATCTTTGTTGGGAGCTCTCGATTTGGGAATCATTAAGATGGAGCTTCGGGATTTGTCCAGCGAGAAGGCGCGGATCTTCGGGCGCCTTCGGACTCTTCGGACTGCGTACTAAAACATGCGTCGGGTCAATCACTGAACCCCCAATTATGGTGACACTTGAATTGGAGGAAACAGGTTTGGCAATACAATGAAGCAAGAAAGAATATCTCGTTGACCGACTTGGTCGTACTTTTTGTAAGTGTGCAATAGTGTTTTGACCACACTGTGCGGTGACAAAATTGACCGAATCGCACCATTAAAAAGATTCTTGAGCCTAATATAGGAAACAATTGTTAAAACTTAGTGCAATAATAATAAGAGTATTATTATTATTATATTATTGTTATGACCATTATTATTGACTGTGCACACCTTTCATGCCATTATTAGAATTGTGGAACCATACAATTCAATTGTTTTCAACATGTTCAATTCTCCGAGAGTTGTAACTAATGTACGTACATCTTTGATAAACTCATATGTCGTCTAGGTTTCTAGACCGCGATTTTATACTTAGCAATAGGAGCTTATATCTGGAGTTAACGTAAAAGTACAGCTAAGACTAACGAGTGCTCTCAGACCTGGAAAAAGGGTCAACGCCTTGGCGGTAGGGGTCTTCGCTTGTCCTACACTATTGGATCCTCACGATACGAATGCCATATTTATGGTAAAAAGTAAAAAATCGGGGATTCGTGTGAGTTCTCTGAAGGGAATAACGTATTTTTCATATAGTCAACCAATGTGAATCGAACAAGAACAGAACCTCGATCGACAGAGAGCTTAAGAAACAGAGAAGCAAGCCACAGAGTAAGAGCCAAACACAGAGTCATTCTAAATATGCTAAACGAACCTTGTGCAGGCATCTATTCAGGATTCGAAATTTGAAAACCAGCATTTGTAGTGGATAATCGATGTGGGTAAATGTTTGAAAATCGCCATAAATTGGGGAGAATTGTTTAGAGAATATACTGGCAATTCGTCCTACAAATAAAACTAGCTTAGTGTAGAGCCATGCTAAATTAATTCTTATAGGAACACATCCAGGCAATAAACAATTACGGTATAAAACAATTAGATACGTAGAGTCAATTTTTTGTGAATCATAAGGAAGAAGTAGGCCTAAACAACAATACAATTGTAAGCACGATCAAGAAATTAAAGCAGGGAGAAAGGAACGTGAGCGTCAGTCTTTTTTTTATCATACAACATCCTTCTCTTAGAAGGATCTCCCCGATTGAATTGTCATATATTCCTCGCATTAGTGATATGGCACGAACTTTATTCTCTTTTTTTGAGTAGGCTAGATTAAATGAAACAGTGGAGTGGTAGCAGTGGCTAGAGTCAATAGTTCATAGACGCGCTTCAAGCTAAATACGACGCGTTCTAATTATGGTTTTCGATCAGTAACCTCTAAATTGCATATCTCATTCATTTTTAGTGGAAACGCGTGCGGATAGAGAGGTTTTATATTATATCTTGAAACTTTAAACTAAATATATTTGCTAGGTCCCTAAACTGTAGCCAAAACATCTGCCCGCACACACTGGGGGTACATTTTCACTTTATAAATAATAGACGTTTTCGTCCACAGAAGTTGGATTTTATATTCTAGTCATTTATTGCTTCCGGCTAGCCTAGCCCAAAGTGAGCAATTGTCGGTTCAAGGCAAACCAACTGGATGGTGTATACGTTTTGTTACAATAGCCTGTTATAGAGGACTTGCAAGTCAAATCAGTCATTGGGTGCCTGAGTACTTTATCGCAGTTATGTACAACTTCAATAATGACAGGGGTAACCTTTATTATTTCATAAGCTCTGATGGTTTACTCATAGAGGGCATGTAAGAGTTTTTTTATAACCTTCTGAAAAACTTTGGTTCAACTGTTGCACTCAGAAATACGCTTCTATTCATTCAGGAAACGCTAAGTAACAGATGTTTTAAACTCGAGCAAAACGACAGAATGAAAAAATAAGCAAAAGTATTATTTATTTATTTTACACAAATTAATTTTTTGGTGGATTGTTTTGCACGGTGCTGAGTTTTGACTGTAAAAAAAGTTATGGACTTGTATGCCTAACATACCTAACAGGAAGTTTTTATGTAGACCACGTAATCAACCTATTAGTGATATTTTCCTGAAACGTTTATTTCCGTTTATAATAGTATTGAAATTATATTTGCTACTTGATGTAAATTAAGTGCATCGTTAAAAAATAATTCCCCGCGCGCCTGATTACGTCTTCTGAATTGGTTCAGAACACTACAGCCCTGTGCAGCTATTTTTATTTACCCAGAAATCATTATTCGGTTGGCAAGATCATGGTCATGAGAACTATTTTGATAGTTGTTTAGCATTGCAAATTGTGATGCTTCCCTTTCGACGATTCCATAAAATCATTAAGGAACCACATGCCATTTCAACTCTGGAAATTTTTCATCACTTGTCTTATTCCTAAAATCTTTTTTAATGACAGACCGTTCTCAAGTAGTGTTAATAGTAGCAGGCATTACTTTACTAACATTTTCTATTTCAAATCAATGTTTATCTAAGAATCGTGCAAGGTTATCTGAATAAATGAATTTGAAGCCCATTTAACCCAATTATAACGAGAATTCTTGTATCAATTTCCGAATAAGAGAAATACAATATGCAAAGCTACATCACGGGGTATTGGTCAATGGCTCGTCATGTTTTTAGTGAAAAATTGGGGAACGAGAGCCTATGCTCGCTAACGTAGCATTGTTACGTTCATCAAGAGCTGCATGTACGGAAACGCACGAGCACGTACTCAAATACTTATTGGTGGAAAGATAAGTAGATGCTTAGCGTTGCAGCTCTGCGAGAGGAAAATCAGTCAGTGTACTTCATGGGACAGTACCAGTAAAGTAGGCTGGCCAAAAGAGGTCCCAGATGGATGTATATGATTCTGTTGTTGGGAAGCGTGAACGTACGCGGCAGCACCGAAGCGGGCTACCGTTTGTCATCAAACGCGATCATGCTTGCTTTAACCGGTCGATAAATTTAACGTCAATCTGTAACGGTTTGGAAAAAAGGAAAAGAGAAATAGTTTTATAGCCGGGAGCGAAGGAGCAGTAGAAGGCAAAGTAAATGTCTTTGATATATTCAACTAAATAGACCTTCAACAACTTGCTTTTTGCCGCCCATTGGCCTCTTTGGACCTTAAAGGACAGCCGCCAATTTATAACATTATAGTACGCTTGGATTGCTTGAATATGTACAGAGATCCAACCTGTTGGTGTTATTTTTCGGCTTTTCGTTATTGCTTATAGGTGGCCACAAGCAAGCGTGAGAATGCACCAAATGACATTTATATCGATAACGCTCATTCCCGATCGAGTGATTTCAGCTAGTCTAATGTTTTTTTGTTGGCCAGAGTACCGCCATGTTTCCACTTTTTGTCAGGAATTCTTAACAGATTCTGTTTAGTCCACACGATTCAAAACTCGTTTACTTCTTCGTTCTACCGGTTTCGTGTCTCAAGTCTATTTTAACGATTAGAACGGCTAGTCTTTCTGAAATAGGCCACTAATATTCCCGTTATGCTCGACTAAATTTATTTACTTCCAAGAAATTGTCGATATGGAATATCTATCTTATTATAATGCATAACCATGCTGTATTTTGAGGATGACCATGTATAAAAATGGCTCATTTGCGACTTCGTGCTAAAAATTGCGTAAGCACTGTGTATCCTAACTGAGCATTACTATCGCACCATCGCCGCTTAATCGTTTGAGGTTAACGGGTGTGGTATAGCGTAGTGACTATTTTTTGGTGAATGGTGGTGGTCAGGCTGTTCTTGAGCAGCTTGAACATACCTGTTGTTATGCCAAAAGAAGAAGATTGTTTTTTACTGAGCAGCGCCTAATTCTCGTGACGCAGAAAGTGTCGCACCAAACCAAATTTCCTCCGTTCTCTATAAGTTTAACCATGACACGCTCTTCGTACTGTGGTCTTACATTCATCACTGACGTCATCTTCGAGTAAGCTTATTCAATTCGAGCACCCAGTTCTTTAAACGATGTTGGGTAGTTGAATGAAATGGGTGTTAACTGTAAAACTGTCTTGGTTGGTTTGCATGTGTGTGTGCTTCTTCTTGTATGAATATGAGCAGTGTATATGCTAAGTGAGCAGATTGTTCATTCAAAGAATATGTCTTCGTCAAACCTTGTAGCCTAGTGTCGTTGTGTTGTGTCAATGTAATTCCTGTGCAAACAGATTAAACAGGCCATTCCGCTAGGTCATGTCGCTTCTATTGGCAGCTTTAGATTTTAGTGACTAGTCTGATAGCTATAGTGGCCCAAATAAAGATGAGAGAAATTTTCAGATTTCACTTGATGTTTTCGTTTCGTCGATAGGAGCAAAGCAAGCTTAATTGATTCTACATTATATGGCTCTTGTGGAATGATCTTGGTAGCGAAATTACTGCTTTTTCCTCACGTTCGTCTATTGTTTTTCCCGGTTTATTATATCGCTTTTTTAGGTAAAAAAAGTGCAAAAGCTGAGAACTTCAACAAACGTTTAGTAGTAAGTGGATGGTGTTGGCGGCTTTTAAAAAGATAAAATGCAAATTATGATGAGTTTGCTCGTTCCACTGCTAAGTCTCTTACTAGTTGCAGTGTCCTGTGCCTTATCAAAATAATGCTTACGACGACCGCTATAAGAATTTTGTCGCCTTTAACGGCACCTTTCTATTTCGCTGTGAACTCGTAAATATTAGTTTTAGTACTGTCGGGTTGAACACGCTTACTTAGTATGTAGGGTAGCGTTTTGCGGAAGAAAAAAGGTGAGTGCTGTACCTTTCTTAGTGGATTAGCAAGGGTCTTTTATTCCAGGTAACTAAGAGAAAAACGCAGACAGTCTCTTCGTGGGTTGAAGAGGTAATCTGAAAACAAGCGACGCAAAAAAATATGAAGTTGGTCGACTCCTTATCCCGGCTCCGTACTCATCTTAACCCCTCTGCTGAATCAGCTATGTGAAGGCAGGGTCGTGAGGTCCGGAAGAAACCCACGGTACTTTAGTAAGGCTAGACGACGGTTGCTCGTTATTCGTATTTGTTGTGCATCCTGCCGGGGGAATGGGTTGTCATTCAAAAGCGTCAGCTGTCACTGATTAAAGTAAGCATGTGTAAAACGCATGTGTGCGTTGATATGAATAACAAATTAAACGTTGGACCATTAAGTTTCGTTTTGTACGGTAATTATCATTTATACACTTTGCTTGCATTTTATTCAGTATTTAATTCAAATTAGTATCCATCGTCTAATACCGCCGTCGAATGATGCACCGGTATTAAGCTTATTGTAGGCGTAATGGCACGACAGGTTGTAATCCTAACAAGAAGTAGACCGTAACATTCGTATTTCTAGCACAAATGAGCTATAACGTCACATGACGATGAATACGAAGAGTAACTCTTATCTGACTAACTCGTCTGTACAAATAAATCCCTGTCTTATTCACGTATTTGTCTAAATTAGGCAGTGTCTTCCATCGTTAGGGTCAGTGAAGTCCGTCGATATGTTTCCATTCTTCTCGTTTAAGTAAATACAATGTTTACTCCGCTGAAACTACTTCCAGCAGTAAGAGGTCTTAAAGATCGTCTCAACACGATGACTTTTTTCATAGATTTGCTGTCTGGGCATTTTTTCTGCTTCGACAAAGGAAGCACGGCACCTATGTATTTAGAACTTGGGTGTTCTGGTTTACTAATTTACTAAGGCAAACATTAAACGAATACGAGCACCAGCTCGCAGTGATAGTGAGGTGTTAGTAGAACTCATTTGGGGCTTTACACAATGGCTCCTTAGTGTCCCACCAACGCGTGCGGTAACAAAGCAAAACAACGTACAGTTATTAATTTTCAATATGGACTACACATGTATGATTCATGCTCCCGTTTGTATATGCACTGCCTGATATTAATACCCACAACGAACCTCTCCAACTGCCTTCCATTCAAAGACTTTGTGTACAGACCTGTATGAGTGCGTTTAAGCATCCAGATGCGGAGTCTGCTAAAGAATATCAGTGTGTGGATTAACTGTCTCCGCAGAGCATAAATAGAGCATGGTCTGTTAGCTCTCAGTGGCCCATATTTGGAACCTATAACATTAAAAAATTTTATATCTTTTATAACAAGGATAATTTGTCTGCCGCGTCGCTTAGCTCGGTCATTACGTCCTACTCAGTCTGTTGCAAGCTGAGATTTGCACATAAATCCCCAAATAATGAAGTCTTTGGCAGAAGTAAAGCTATTTTGAGTAGATTTTTAAGAACACGATCAAACGAGGCCGAATTATAATGGTGATGCAAGCAGGGCAGTATCACCATGGTGTTTATGTTGTTTAAATATGGAAAAAAAACATTTCCTAAACATTTCCTAAACAAGGGTCTACAACGATCTAAGCGAGCGTGGTTACGTAAAATTAAAAAATATTACAGACTGTGTTGTACTCTTGACACGTGATCCTTTGGGAATTTATAAATAAATGTTGGGGCCGCTTATCTCGGACACAGAAGACCATGCATCTTAACTGGGCAAAAAACGGCAGTTGTCAATAATATATAAGACGCGGGCTACTAAAAGTTGTTAGAGAACCTTAACTTCGGTTAACAATTGTAAAGTAAAACATCGTTTGAAAAAACTTCTACTATGCGTATTTACGTTTTGAAAACATTAATATTTTAGAATGTACGATATCTGGATCAAAAACCCCTCATGTCAACTAATAAATTATTCATTTAAAAAAGGGAACAGCACGATACTTTCTTTACATGTTCGTTCCAAAAAAAAACAATATGCGGTGTCCATCCGCTGTTGGAGATGCAGGCATTATATCCGAAACACTTCGAGGTATCTCGTACTGAAAAGTGCTTTTTCTCGACAAAAGTACTTTATGTTAATTTTCATAACACACTTGTGTATGCTACTCCAGCAGCACTCCTCTACGTGAATTGGAAAGACGATGCCAGTTTAGACTAATTGTTCAATATTATTAGAATAATAATGTTGCAATTATCTGATTACGTTGGTGTTCAAGATATGTAGCCCGCATAGACAATAATTCTCGTCCAATGTTTTTTATCCTTAACAGGCAGATTATAACGTACGCATATTATCACCATTACTATTGTAATCATTGTGGTTGTAGGCATTATATTCTGCGATGCAGTACTTGTATAGCTGTCTTACTCGTTACTAGCGATCCTAAGTTCTGGCCGACGTTTTTTGATATGAAGTATCAAACGTGTCCACGATCCGTTCTTACATAGATTAAGAAAGCGTTACTTATGTCTAATCGTGGGTGCCTTAGCGGGTGCATGCCTGCCAATGCTGTCAAAGGTTCATCGACCCGAACGGGAGCCCCTCAGTTGATCAAGAGCTAGTAATCTCATTTAGCACGTTATTTTTAATATTGTCACTGTTTCCGATGTTATCCGTTTGTTTGCTTGCTTCTCGCTTTCTCTTCTGTCCGTGGACGCTTGACAGTCTCTTGAGACCTTTGATCGCGGCGGAGGCGGCGCCAACTTCAATTGCAGCAACATCTACTTTATTACACGGTTATTGACCCAGTCACAATTATATGTATCTATATAATTGCTGGCTTTGTACCTGTTGGCCTATTTACGATAAGATATTAGGAATGATCTTAGTCGTGGCAGGATCAGTGTTCTGTTAACCACGTGTTCGGCATGACGCATAATGGGTGCATACTGCCAGCAGGCCGATAAAAAAACTGGATTACACTTAAATATTGCCTTCCATTTGTATGTGTGTACACTACAGAAACATACAAACGACATATTGTAGCAATAGCAGAATAGTAACCTTTGTGAATAGTTACCGGAGTATATTAATTTGCTAAAAATACACCGAATCATATATTCATATATTAATTTGAAAATTAAATCCATGTGGCGTGCTCCAGTTATTCCGATCCAATGCCTTTGGAATTTCAATAAGGCATGAGATATCAATAATGTAAGGGAGAGCTTGAAGTGACTAAATTCAAGTGTCAATGTTTTATTGACGTATAAGTGACGTAGATTCAACTAAATTTACAATAACATATCTTTGTCGAAGTCTGGTTTACGCCGTAATGTTGAGACATGATACGACTTCAAACTAGTTGGTTTCTATTGTGGACTAAAGAGAGAGAAAAATACGCACGAGTCTCATCGTTCGTATGCGACTCTTTGTATACATTAATCGCAGAGAAATGCCTTCCAAATTTGTGGGCCGCCCGAGTTTTATGCATTTTCATAAGCCTGAGTGGAAGAAGGTAGTCCTCAGATTCTTCCTTTCGTTGTGCTGTTTTGATAAATGAACCACAAGATTACTTAATAACAAACAGAAATATACTAGAATTTTAGTGCACTACTATAATATTTACTTGCTTCTAAATTTCGGGATATGTACCTATACACAGATAGGTTAAATAAATTGAAAGTAGTCGAGAAGTTAAAGACTTTCTTAGTAGATGATGATTCTTCCGCCGGTTGTTTTGAAGTCTCCAAGGAAGAAATCTGCTAAGGGCGTTGGGACTTGCTGGCTTTTGTAACGATTGAGGCAAAGAACTATAAGGCTGAGTATTGTGTGTCATTGAAGACAAAGATTAGACTTCTCTCGGTCGCACTCGCTCCAGAAAAGCCTAATCCCTTAAAAGAACAAACCATTAGAATTTTCTCTAGTACACGATCAATGCTAACTGCTCGCGAGAATTCAGTGGTATTTGTAGGTTTGCTCTATTTCGTATCCATATAAAGGATAAATGTAATAGGGTGAATCAAGAGTATGTCCTTTCGCAGTACGAATCATCATTCAGTGCAACATTAAAAAAGCGGTATAAGAAATATAAATGCCCTTGCAAAAATCACTGATTGACAATGCTATTTATACATTTATCTATAAATGCGGCTTTTCAATTTGAATCATAGAGCACCTCGCTATAAGTTAAAATTCCTCATGAAAAACCGCAAGCATATCGATAATATATTTCGGACAAAATTGACAAACCCTGTTGGGCTAACGATATTTATTCAAGTTGAGCAATTGGGTTAGAAAACCCTTAACCCGTAACCTGTAAACTAATACAAAATGTTGAGCGAAAACTTTTTTGGTTATCACGACCCTTGTGACGGTTTAAGAAAATAGCAATGGCATATACCGCTGAAATCAACAGTTACCGAAGCACCAGTAAACGCCTAAATTAACAATTAATACCTATATTAATGAGATCATGACAGCAAAAACCACTAGAGACCACAGCAATGTTGCTAGCGAATCAGTGCATAAATGGGTAGGCTTAATGGTGGCGGAGGAGTGCTTTCAGATATACGATTCCAACACCAAATTTTAAGAGGAATTTTAGCGCGTGGAAGACTAAAATTTAGTAGACATTCTTTGATGTGTACTCTGTGCCGACACGAGGATCGTTCGTTGATATTAGCAACAACCAACTCAAATTTGTTCTAAAAATATCTACTATCGTGGCTTTGTCAAATACTCTGACTCGTTCTTGCTTCGGGGTAACCAACTACCGCTTGTCTTCATAGTCAGCAAAAGGTAATAATACACCTCTGTCCACGTAAGACTTTCAGAATGATGACATTGGACAAATCGACCAGCGGCTACTTCATGATGGATGTAGCGTCACTAATGCTTCTGCTGCTATTCGGAATCGTGGGACGTTTCGGAGTTGAAGCGCAAGTGCCACATCCGCCAATGATGATCAAGCAGCCCGATCACGAACAGCTGTTCCAGGTAGCCCAAAGCCAGGACGAAATCGATAAGCCTTTCGTACTGGAATGCGAAGCGGAGGGAACACCGGAACCAGAGTAAGCTCGAACTCATTCTGTAACTTTTATGGTATTTTCTTGGCTTGAAAAATTTATTCCGTTTTTACTGTCTCGCTAATCATCCTAACCAACGTGTATAGTTTAAATTGCTAATTTGATGTGAAGCTGTAGTTATTTGGCTTGTTCACATGAATTGTGTTGGTTGTATGTAACGTATGCATGTGTGTGTGTATATAACATTCAAAAACGTAGCTATATTGAAATAAGAAAGTTCACGTTAAGGCAAGAAAGGCAGCCCTAGAGAGCCGTTTGTTATTTAAGTATGGTCTTTCTTCATAACACCACAGGCTTAAAAGAAGCCTAAAAAAGAGAGTTTAAAAACCGGCAGCGAAATTCCTGGTCAATTTCTGCAGCCTTAGGCCTACGGTCCGAGGCCTTCGTCGTCGCCATGATATAAGTGATCCACAGGTAACTCTTACAGAGCTATGTATTTTTGACCCCTAGCATGTGTATGCCCAAAACGACAGACAACCTTTATAATTAGAAAATAATTTTCGCAAATTGCTTCTGGATCAATTGAAATAACAAAATAACATAGCTGGAGATAAGGAGGAGAACTGGCAAAGGTCTTAAGGCAGTTTCCATTGAGTTGAGCGAGTGGGCACAACGTATTGTTTTTATTTTCTTGTTACGTTACTTTCAAATAACCACCAAGAACGATTAGTAGCCAACTAACTAGGCTTCGGGTTTTTATGTTATACAGGAGGATATCGAAATCCAGCGCTAAAATATTGGGAACCAACAGATATCACTTCAAATTGAACGTAGATGATTTGTTGCAGGAGATCACCAAAAGAACGGCCGCGTTAGGCTTCCTTTGCCCTTTGGAGTAACGAGGAGGTTGGCCTCTAGTAGTACATGATATATGAAAACTGCGCGGAGTTCGACTTTAAAATGTATAATATAACAGGACCGTTCCCATGGTATCCGCATTTGGACGATTACTTTTTCGATCTTTCAAGCTGTGGCATAAATTTATATATATATATATATACCAAGATACGTTTTTCTTGTAAGCTGTTCTTTGCTACCGCGGAAGCCTCTGAGTGCTATTGCCACTGTAACAGACAAATTTTTAAAAATTTTATGGGGAATAACTGTAAATGTTATTTACGCAAAATTGTGCGTATCCTGATATGAACGACTTAATAGATCTTAATAATTACTTTCCCTTATTTGTAGTTTATGTTCGGGATCCTGAAGTTAATGTTGCCTTTGTTGGAAGTAGTTCAGTTAAGTCATAATTACAACAGTGTACAGACACAGGAAAGGAATCATCTGAATCTCTGTATTCTTGTCTCTGTGTTTTTACTTCGCACCTCATTTAACGAATACCATTTAAAGAACTTTAACAAACACAGCTGCACCAACGAATCTAAAATGAATACAAAAATAGAACTGCATAGCAATAGAAATCTCAATGTATTATGAGATACATGGTATACTGCTTACTCGTTCTCCATTCTATTTACCGCGATAGATATTTGTACATGTTTAAATTGGTCGAAAGCCTAATGTTGAATTGTGTCCAAAATTGTCCAGCAATATTACTTAAACACATATTAAATATGCTTGCCGTGTATGCACATAACGATTCATTCGTGAACTGAAATTTTTACCAATAAGGGTTACTAACCTTGTGGGAAAAATTAGATATATATGTATATATACATATATATATATATAGGTTTTTCTAAAATTTCTAAAATAGTAATGAGCCATAAAAAATCCTTACGTTAAGATATGCTATTTCCGGAAAATTATAAAGTGTTCAATAATTTAAGCCTATAACCTGGTCTTAGTTTTTAATTAATGTGAACGTTCTTTCAACATCGTATTTTTTCGCAGGTACGAATGGATAAAGAACGGTCGAGTGTTTGATTATGTGTCCTACGACAAACGAATTAGTAAACAGCCAAAACGGGGCACTCTCATTTTCACCAAGCCCGATGACGTAGATGAAGGCCTCTACCAATGTAAAGCCACCAACCAGTATGGCACCTCGGTCTCCAATTCGGTCTTTCTCAGGAAGTCCGAACTCAGCAACTTTGCCGACGATAAAACACAAGAGGTACGAAGGATATAATTACGTACAATTATAGTTATTGCTAATAGCTGCTTAACGAGAGGGGCAGAAACTACATGTCGCAGCAATGTTAGGTCTTCCACCAACTATATATAAATACACTAAATATTAACATTTGTCTTTTAAGTAAGTTATTTATCCCATCATAAATAAGAATAAGAAGAAAAGTGTTTAAAAATACTGTGTGGTGATGTGCTTTTCGTAGAATAGTAGAAGAGTATAATCCAAACGAAATCGCTTTCAGGTGTCCTTTGGTCAGATAAATCTTTCAAACAAATAAACATTTTTGTCATAACCATCATCCTTAACATAGAACACACAAATGCGCCTACTAATTGTAATTGTAACATTTATGTCACATTTACGGTAAAAACTCTACGTTTGTCCTCTTCAAGCGTTCATTCAACTGTTAGTATCATAAATAGCTGAAAGTCTGACCGACGTCAAATTGTTAGACAATCCAATTCTTTATACAACAAGGTATATTGCGTTGATGAAGTTAGTTTAGGAGGGTGAATATCATGTATCAATTATAAGTATCGTACAGACAGTTTGTTAAAGGCTTTTATACTCTAAAGGTGTTTTCTAGGGTTTTTTGTACAAGTGAGGCTGCTGCTACTATTTTCCTGCTTAGCTTCTATGCTCCCTTAATCTTGCGTTCATCGTGAATACTAGGTACTGGCGATGGCCATGACGCTGTTACTCGTTTCAAACCCATTAACGAATCATCCCACAAAGGCTCTCAAAATTTTAAATGGTTGAGTTAAAATTAAGGTTGAATGAGCTACGCCAACGCCAAAAGCCTTTCATTATGGCCAAAAGATTTTGAGGCAGAAATCGCACTAACAACTACTTTAATCAATATGACCGCTTTCTATATAATAGCTACAATCACTTGCCATTAGTCATCGCACTCTGTACCGCAGTCGAGCACACTGATCAGATGTCTTTTGATCACATGCCAGAGAGAGTTGCCGCAGAACTCTTTGGATGCCTGCATCGCTTTGCCGTCATGTCGTTAGAACATGAAGAAAAATATTGTGGAAATAGAACGTGATTCGAAGACATTTCTTATTTCGAAAAGATTATAGTTGAATCAAATTTTAAGTTTATTCTGGAGCCGTCTTCTTTACCACTGGCTGCGCTAAAGGTCCGACACACCTGCTAGATGGTGTTCTGATTAGTTCATAAGACTTTTGATAATTTATCTTGTTGCGTTTAAAAAATTAGCAGGTAAAATTTATTAAATCTGTTATGCTGAAATTGATCTATGCTATATTTTATGCTAAAGTATTGATCAACTATATAGAATTATTAATACCTATGGTAAACAAAGATGCTTTGGGCCAGCCAAAGGTTAATTCATGTTTAGGTAAATGCTTTCATTGACCTAGTCCATTAGACTTAAAACGATAACAATTATTTAGCTCTAATTAAGACAGAGAAGCATCGTAGTACCTTTGTTAGATAGAACATTAAAAATTTTAATTAATTCTTGTGCTAACATCCTACTTAACATTCAATAATTATCGTAGTATAAATTAAAATAGAAGGCAGTCTAGATACTAAAGAAATTTAAGGACAATATATTACTTATTTTTGTAATATAAATATTCTTAATAAATAGTTTCTTATACACGTGGTATGCAACGCCTGCACATTGTCATGGGCCATCATTTTGTAGGTAAGTGCACAGGGTGTTCGCGACACTGTGATAATGACCCTCGTTCCTACTTGTTTAATTTGTTTTATTTTAGATATTCGTAATGGAAGGTGAGCCGCTTTCGCTAGATTGCAAACCGCCACAGGGCTACCCTGCCCCTTCTGTCTTCTGGTTGATACAGTCGGGCAACGGAGCGTTGAGATCATTCAACAGGTACAATTACGCTGGCCCTGAAGCACTAAAATCTATTACGATCTGTCTAGTATACTTTTACTATCTCCCATCATACATCGAACTTCATACAAATACATTCGTTTAGAGATAGATGTAATACCTTTTTATAGGACACACCCATTTTCTAAACAATAATATAATGGTGGTAGCAGGCGCCTAATGATTTAACTTTATTCCAAAGTAAATAAATGTCGTTTCCACAACATAACTATGTAATTTGGCTTGTGACGTATAGCTTAATTTTAGTGTAATTCAAAAACAACTGTATTTAAGATATTCCGCATTTTTTATCTAACATAACATACTTTTAGTGGCGATCTTTATGAAAAATATTTTACTAAGATAGTATTCTTTACATGTTTTGTACACCGGGCGGGAGAAACTTGGTGGGGACTGTATTCAACGTGAATCAATTTAATGAATGTATGAAATAAGGCATAAAAAAGGAAGCGGAGGTTAAAGCGTAGGAGCTGTGACTGCGTATGCAAGTGTTAGTACGCACAGAATCGTAGGAGGGTGCGGAGTTCTTTGCTCTATGTATTGTTAACGAGCAAGGAAAGGCGTTGTGAAGAGCTATAGGTATAGGCTAGTAGTTGTGTCGTAGCAGAGAATCAGATCTACAATGCATCGGACTAATAAAAAATATACCTATGTGTCTTAACATAAATTCAATAAAGTGAAATTTGAGCCTTTTTCTTTAGTTCGCTTCCTTCAGCTCTACCATCTAAACCTAAGACTAAACCAGATAAATTCGCTGCTGGGCTCATATTTTGCATTTGATGCATAATGGGCGAAATATTATCACAATAGTACACTTCCGGAATCTTCGGTTTTATTTCACAGTTGGACTGAAAAATCTTTTATGTCGGCTCTATGCAAATAGCTATTATGTATAGCTTTGAGGCATTGTTCTACACAATTACTTCAAAAGGGCTCCAACGTTCAAATAATATTATTGACATGCAGCTACTTCATTCGCATGCTACTGCTTTCTTAAAAACGTTGAGGGCCCGACGGCTTGTTGGATATTGCCTCAAGAATATCGATTTAGATTCTTTAGAGAATATTTCTAAGGACTTTGCAAATATTAATAGAATTAGAAACTCGCCGTATTTGTAATAGTATAAATCTTTATGTTAGAGGTGAAAGTGGAGTTTTTATTACATATCCGTGTATCTACTGAAAAGTTTTGTAATTACAATTACGTTTTACATAATTAGGAAGGCTATTTTTATAAATTATTGATTTTAAAAATGATTGATGATTTTAAAATTTTTTCAATAATCTTAATTTACTACGACCTTAATCTACTAGACTGCTGTCGTATTTTTTTATCATTCCACCGTGCCTGCTGTAATATGCAGTTTTTTCTCCCGTCCTTTTGAAATTGAAGAGACGTAAGAATTTTTTTTAGTATTTTTCGAGTCTGGCCTCGTAAATCTGGGCTTCTGAAGATCCGCTAGCTTTTTGAGGTACAAGGCTAACCTTTAATGTACAAGGAGGGCTTTTTGCATTACCTGGCAAAGCGGACTCCATAAATGTATGTACAACGGCGAGGATCGAACTCGTGTACCTACGTGTTTTCTCTGCTCGCAAGGCGTACGCGAATGCACTAAGCCACCGAGCTCGATTTATATATAGAACTCGGCATTAGGGGCATATAGGTGTATTATTTGTAGCCCCCAGGCACAGATCAAGTAAGACATGATAGTACCGCTTAGTAAAGCGCATGACAGTGCCGATTTACTTGAAATGACGGGTATAACGTAGGCGAGTATCGTAAGAAGGAGAATAGCCTGCTCTGGTATTTTCATGAACTAACTAAAGCCTATAGAAGAATTGTATGTAGAATTGTATAGAAGCTCTAACAATGTACAGAAAATGATCGCTTGAAAGTGTTTTATGTAGGGTTTCTATTAAGGTAGAGTTTCTTGAAGGCAATAGTTTTTTATAAGTTTGATTGGTCTTCGCGCATGGTACGAGTAGGTGCAAACGCCAAACGTGAAATGACATAAGCGGTCTTCATAGACAGATGATTAATTCTCTTCGTACTATGTTTTTGTACAGTTCCAGAATTACTGCAGATCCAGAGGGTAAGCTGCACTTTAGTCAAGTCCTCCGCTCGGACTCATTAGACGATGCGGTATACACTTGTTCCGCTACTTCGCACTTTCGCAGAGAATACAAGATTGGCAATAAGGTAGTGCTCAAGGTCGAACCCAAAAGCTCATCAGGCAAGACCGAAGTGCCACCCGTGCTCCAATACACCTCGGGACCTCAGCAGGATCCTTTGCGAGGCAAGCGACATGAGCTGCACTGTATCTTCGGAGGAACGTAAGTCTGAGACGAGTTAAAACAGTGCTCTAGGATATCAATTCAAAGGTACGGACTCTAGCAGCATCAAATTATGATGCAGTATTGAAGCACGTGTACTAAGAAATACTTTAACAATTATTCGACAATCTCAGGTCTCGCGCGACTGATATTTATATTCTAACTACAAAGATCCAAATGATTAACTTATTCTGTATTGACTTTGTGTTATGATATTGTGAATATATTATTCATATCATTCCTTTTTCCGGCTTTTATTGCAGTCCTCTTCCACAGGTTCGCTGGACAAAGAAAGGAACGTCGAGCCTAGATAATAGCAACCGCGTGGAGATAACTAATTATGGTAAAACACTTGTAATAAAAAGTCCGGACTTCGAAGACGAAGGCGTATACGAGTGCACGGCTAGCAACGGAGTGGGACCACCAAAATCGCATTCAATGAACGTAAAAATCAAGGCTGCTCCCTACTGGGTCAAAGCTCCAGAGAAAAAGGATGCCGCAGAAGAGGAAACAGTTGCCTTTGAGTGCAATGCGACCGGCGTACCAGAACCCAAGCTACAATGGTTCATCAATGGCATGCCCATTGAGAAGGCACCCCCTAATCCCCGCATGAAACTGCAGGGAAATTTCCTTACTATCGAACAACTCCAAAAAAAGGATACTGCCGTATTTCAATGTAACGCTTCCAATCCATTAGGCTATGCATTTAAAGATTTTTATCTGAACGTGTTAGCTCTACCGCCGAATATTATCGAGGCGCCAGAGCAGGTCACTCAGGCCGTAGTGTCTTCTATAGCAATCCTAAAGTGCCGTGTGTTTGGAGCGCCCAAGCCCACGGTGAAATGGATAAAAACAAATGCGAACTCGCCTACTGGAGGTCGTGAATTGACGGGTGGTCGCTACAAGATTCTTGATTCCGGAGATCTCCAGATAACGCAGGTCCTCGTCACTGATAATGGAGAATACACCTGTCAAGCCAGCAACAAATTTGGAGACACAAGCGCGTCAGGAACCTTAGACGTTAAAGGTAATCTCAATCCACACTTTCTCAACGTCTCTATTGGGTTACGAACTTAGCCATGATAAAGATATTTTTATTCGCCAACATTTGTAATGTGTGGAAAAACAGCGACAATAGGTTATTTACAATTATATACCTATCAATATTTGTAGGGGATACTATTAGTCTCTATGTGTTTTCGTCTCTTCATTAATTTGCTTTTCAGCTAAAACTGTGATTACCCAGCCACCTGAAAACTATGAAGTAGCGGCAGATAAGAGTGCTGTATTTCGATGTAATGCCCAGGCCGATAATACGCTCGATTTAAAAATTAACTGGTTGTTTAACGACGAGCTAATCGACTTTGAACGTGATCCTCGAATGATTCAAGCGAGCGATAACTCGCTCACCATCACGCGAACCATTGAACTCGATTCAGGCGTCTACACGTGCGTTGCAAAGACTGAACTCGACAAGGATACCGCGGCCGCGACACTCACTGTCCAGGATGTGCCCAATTCTCCGTCAATCGTTAAGGTCACCTGTGACCAGTACACCGCCCTTGTCGAGTGGAAACCTAACGGAGACAGACGAGCACCCATCTTGTCATATACAATTCAATATAATACAAGCTTCTCACCCGATACATGGGAAGACGCGTTCGCCAACATTCCGGCGCCCGACACTCGCTTCAAGGTTTCGATGTCTCCATGGGCTAACTACACGTTCCGTGTAATTGCTCGTAACAAGATTGGTCCATCAGCACCGTCTGAGACATCAACGAGATGCACAACAGCCGAATCTATTCCTCACAAGAATCCTGATAAAGTTGTTGGACGCGGCACCCAGAAGGACAACCTTGTTATTTCCTGGACACCAATGCCACCGATCGAACATAATGCTCCGAATTTCTTTTACCGAGTCAAGTACAAGCGAAAGGATATCGAAAACACCGCGGAGGAAACGTCCTGGACTACAGAAGACATTCACGACTGGCGACAAGGCAACACTGTAAAATATGGCATGCCCGTATTCAAGCCCTACAGAATCAAAGTGGAAGCCCACAACAGAAAAGGCGCAGCCCACACGCATGCTGTGGAAGTAATTGGATACTCAGGAGAGGATAGTACGTACATATTTGCTTTAGAAAATAGAGTAGTACTAATAAATTAGTTTTTCTCTCTGCTTAAATATGCTATTCATTAAGTGTACATCAACAGGATGCTAAGTCAAAGACTAGCCTGCTGCAGAAATTGGATCTACCGAAAAGGTTTATTAACTGCATATTTTTTATTTTCTTTGACAGAACCAAGTGAGGTGCCTCAGGAGTTCCGTCTCATACGTGTTGAAGATGCTAAATCGGCTGAATTTAGGTGGCGACCCGTATCTCCGGAGTCTGTAAATGGACACTTCAAGGGTTACAAGATCCAAACGTGGACGAACGAGGAAGGCAAAGATAAAATGAGGGAGTTGGTTGTACCTTCTAACCAAACGCACGCCCTTGCCAAAATATTTAAGCCTAACACCAAAAACTTTGTTCAAGTGCGTGTGTTCAATGAACAACACGAAAGCGACGAAAGCGAAACGATCAGCTTCCAGACACCGGAGGGTGTTCCGGGTCCTGTAGCTTCTTTCGATGGCTTTCCCATGGGATCGAGTGGCATTTATCTTATGTGGCGTAAGCCCCTGGAGCCCAATGGTCGCTTGACCGGCTATCATATAAGTTACGAAGAGGTCCGTGGCACGACGCTTAGCTCAGCCGTAGAGCGATCGCCCATAAACGATCCGCTTGAGACGCGTGCCAAGCTAGCCAACCTACGACCTAACACCAAATATCGGATCACAATCAAAGCCGCCACAGAGAAAGGCAAAGGGGAGCCTTACTTCATAGAAGTAAGCACCGCTGATGATAATTACGCAGGTGGGTACAGAACCCTTCCCATTGAACCATTGTGTAAAAAATACGTGCTGTCGCTTTTTAGTTTTTATTTAATTTAAAAAAAACGATTTCAGATAATTATGAGTTCTTTTATTGTTTGACGCTCTAGCAAAGCCCGACGTCCCCGACTTCATCTGGTCTCTGCAGCCCGAGCAGGACGGGCTTGCTTCTGTGCGAGTGACGTGGCTCCCTAACACAAATAGGCCTGGATCCGCTTTTCAAGTACACTACCGACTCAAGGTATTCGATCTTGTTTAGACTCAGGGTATTTAAACGCATACAGCTAATGAGACAAGATTATCACAAATTCATTTCCTGTTATATTTGTACGCGTATGCATGCCATTTTGTCAATAACTCGACCAACCTGGTAATCGTTATGTTATAAAACTATGATTTCATGAATGGATTTCATCCTTTAGCGATGATATTTTTTAATAACTGCTACGGAATCTGTTATTTAGAATGCTTACGAAACTACGTTGGCACTATAGACTCTCTATTTAAGCCAGCTTCATACATAACAAGTTTTATTATTATCGATCGCCGAAGGTGTTTCATCCTTGCCATTGTCTATAAAGGAAAGTACGACACGGCGCATCGCAAAGTCAGTGTTGTATTTTGCACAGCGATCTACATTGTTCAGTTGGCAATGCCTTTCCGGATGTATCTCCGGAGAATCGTTTATTCGGTTGATGGAATGCTACAGTGCCTGGCAGGATCATCATAGATTCTCCTTCTTTCCAGTGAATCCACACTACGAATTTTGAATCACCGGGTTGACACTTCTATAATTTGTCTAAATTTTGGTGTCAGTTCTTCGCTTTCTTTACACATTGCCTCGCGGTAGTTCGTTTATTTAATTCAGATCGTACTGTCACATTGAATAATACGCTTTGGAAGGGGCGACCCCTCTCTAGTTTTTGATAATGTGTTGCTTTATTACACTCATTGTGTTCCTTTGATTGGTTCCCTCGACAGCCAAAGTTGACAGTCTTGCGGTTGTCTTGACGTTCTCACTTGGTCAAATATCCAATGAGACGTTTAGCGTTAGACGGCAAGGGACAACACCGAATGGCGACTGTAACCGTCGTAATGAGTCTTACGCTGACATTGAGATCATAGAATACATCGACTATTTGAGATTGAACAAACCATGAAAACCTATGGATGATGCAGGGTCCGCCTATGGAGAAAGACGCGAGCTCCCGTAACGATTCTAGGAAATTTTGAGAAAATACGATTTAATTGATTCGAGGATGGATCGTATGATATCGGCATTCTACTGTTTAGGATGTTTTGTTGACGCTGCTTTAATTTATTGTGCCGTTGAAATGTGTTCATTGATCGTTTCTTGTAGCAAACTCTTAAACTATGGGCTATGAGAAAGTTCTGTAACATTCAGTCTGTTAGTCTGAATATGTGAAAGTAATACGAGCAGGGTTCAGTTGGCTGCACTTTTTATAAGTAAAATGAAGAGATTTTGAGCGAAAAGCGTGATACCTTTTTATTATTCTAACGTGGTGCGCTAATTCACGCGTCCAGAATATATAATGAGTTATTTGTACTGCGCTTAAATAGTTTACTCAATTATTTTCGAATTATCATACCAGATTACTACACAGTCACTTCAGTTTCTCAGTTTCAAATATACATCCTAGTTTATCAATAAAATTGCTTTAATTAGCTAGAAATATTTCTGAACGTAGATTGGATGTTACATTGAACTATAACCGTACTTATCATGCTATATCGCGAGATCACTTGTAGTGAGACTGTTAACGCATTCGTTGGTGTTGTAGTTATGAACAAATATTGCTGTATGTAAGAGTGGTTTAATCATTGACGTGGGATCGATAACATATGAAGCAGTGTGGTAGTATAATCTTAGTTGTATAATTAAACTGTATTTGTATTTCGAGTCTCTTAATTATACCGTAGGTGAAATGTTATCGGTTACAGCAATATAGTAAGAAGAATTAATTTTTATAATTACAGGGCAGTAGCGATCAATGGGAGCAGACGCAAAAGAACTTTGAGGACGACACTCAAATCGTTAAGGGCCTCCAGCCCGGCCGAGTCTACGAAATGCGTGTCGTATCACTTGATGGCGATTATAAAACCTATTCTAAGACCGAGGAGGTTATCACCAGCGATGTCGGTCAGTCTGATTTTAAAGCGTTCTACTAGGGCTGAAACTTGTTTGCTGCATGTTCTTCCGTTAGCACCATATTCTGTTAAAAGGTCAAAAGTAATGCATAATACTAATGTATACGAGCTATGAAACAGCGCCATTTACGAGGATGTATGTTTGTACGGAAAACGCAACGGTTTTACATCTTTAGTCAGATTTGAGATGACAAACGATCACAGCATACTACTCAAATGTTGTATTTCTACTACTTCTACGACGTCCACTGCTACCGAAGATGTACATGCCGCACCATTTGACGTCGTCAGTGATTGCGAGTGAATCAATTCGTTGTTTTTGTCGGAATCAGGAGATCTGCACGTTCGCACTTCCCTCGCCTTTTTTCGTTCTCTCTCGACAACGTCATTGAGTTCCGTTGGGAGCTCTCACGCAATCGTAGCCTGCTCTGGACTGGCAAATTGTACAATAGTTTACTTATGCACTCCGGCGTCTTTGTCGCTTAGAAGTGTCTACTGAAGGAGCCCAGGAAAAAATAGCTGAATACGTGCCCTGTATCGAAACTAGTCTTTCTGGAAGAAAAGACCAGAATCAACTTGTTAAGAGATCGACCGGACCTCAGTAAACAGACTAACGGCAACATCAGCAGAAGAAATAATAACAACAACGACGACAACAACAACAAAACTAAACACAAAAAGCTGTTGTTCGGAAGTGCCATTGCTCTTACTGCTGCTGGTGGCTAGCTATACTGTTGAGGCAGGCTGCCACACATTACTTAGGATTAAACACACTCAGCAGCTATTTTTAGCAGGAAGTTGGGGGCGAACCGCCAAGCTTATTCGGCTCCATCTCGTAACCAACCAACGTTCATTAGCATTCGCACTGCCTAACCTACTAACTAACCTATCTAGTTGCGCAAAATCGGATCGCTCTCTGTTTGCTACCAAACGAAAGCCTCTCGAGCTTCCTGTGATATCGGCCAAGCAGATGGACAGCTTGAGGAATCCATGAAAAGTGTCCTTTTGGGAGTTCCAGAGTTGTCCCTTTTTAGTCTATTACTGCTGCCATAGTTGTTGTTCATTGAATAATTACTGTTGTGAATTTCATGTAAGTGCAGAAAAAAGCAAGCCGAAACCTCGAATTCAATAAAACCCAATCATCATATTAAAAATCAGCCATTTTTCGTGTTCGTGTGGCACAAAGAAGACGTAGTGCTTGATTCTGAAAATTGACCGTCGTCGTGGTCACGCTATGTGCGGAGGTGGATGGTTTCGTCATAGCAACTGTGCGTGGTGTTAAGGGGGCCGAATTTGCTTGAATTTACAATGGAGTATGTGTATGACGCACTAATGCGCCGCCGCTAATTTAGTTGTATTTTCTCAGTAACTATTTGTTCTGTGCCTAGTGTTGATGACTAAGCTTGCCAAAGGGTACCAGTAAGCGATCTTTTATATCTAACAAAGTCAAAACGCAGGAAACTTTACAACTCTCCATATTGGATAGTTACAGCGGAAATTATACAAGTGTTTCGATTATTTTGTTGATTATCTGTATATGCTTCTGTGTGGATGTGTTTTATGCTCTATATGCTTATTTACGCTTAAAGTATCGCTTCGCATGAACTAAATATTAGCTATTAGATAACTAGGTTTGGCCAGGAATGCCGATTTATATCGAGTGATATTCTCATAGGCATATTATGGCGCCTCTCAATAATCTACATCTTAAGTTCTAATATCTCAAGTGAGAAATAAGGTTATGGCCTGCCTATTTTACACTAATGTAAATGTAGACTGTTTTAATAATTGGTGCATGTAACATTTGCAGAGGTTATCGTAGCCACGTCTCGAGGATTTTTATTGCAGCCTATAAGTAATTATAAGGCATAAGAGGGTGTACAGTCATGGCTACGTATTCTCCAGTCCTTATTGCATTCTCTAAAGAACAGGAAAGATCTATATAATGAACTAAAGAAACGGTCTCTAAACAAATGTAACCAAATATAGAATGTTGCCTAATAAATTTTTATGCGCTTTTGGATTATTGGCCGTCTGAATCATTGCTCTGGTAAAACTACGCGTCGGTGGCTGATTGTACTCTGGCTAATAGCTATTCACCCCGGGTCCCCTGACGATGTGGCCAATGCCTCATGGTTCATCGGGATGATGTGCGCCATCGCTCTATTGCTCTTGCTACTGATGATCGTTTGCCTCGTGAAACGAAATCGTGGTGGAAAGTACTCCGTCCACGAAAAAGAGCTTGCACGAGGAAGAGACCTCGATGGCTATCCCGAGGAGGGAGGCTTCAACGAGTACACTAAACCGTGAGTTCAATAAGTTACCATAATCCATCTCTCTATCCATGCATTGCTATATGTCCATTGTTGTCGCGTTTCGCTGACATTCAGTGATACTTGCCATCTATATGCGTGGTATCAAATGTTTAAATGCCTGCCTTATGACGCTTCTATTTCCTGATTTTTTCTACATTTTGCATTTTTGTACGGCTCGTCACGAGTGGGATGCCAACAAATTAGTTTACATAAATATAGTATTCACCATAGTGACTAAGTAGATTCATGCCTAAGCAACTAACAGCTCTCTTGTAGAGACCCACACGACGAGGTTGTGTAGGACTTCCCAGGGGAACTACGCACGAGTTAATCAATCCTTATAGAGTGAGTTTAATTTGGGACGACCGCCACAAGTGTTATTACTACTGTTGGTGACGCCGTCCATTTGTTTCAATCATCATTGAGAGCTTATACAAGCTAACTGATAAACAATAACGGCAGCCTGACACATTTGGATTCGTTCTTTCGATGACAGTCTTTTGAACGTTGATATCCCTGAACAGCCTGTATATCTTATCATACATTTTTTGCGTTTCTCACCACCAAGCACACCTTTATTCTGTAATCACTATTCGGTGGTTATCATCGTAGCAGAGTGTACATTCCCTTAATCATAAAAGTGACCAGCCCGACTTGTCTTTGCTGGTTAGATGGCATTACAGTCATAGCATTCGGGGGATTTCTGAAAAGATGTTGGAGCTAACTTATTGCACAGGGAACGAGGAAAATTGATAGCGTTTTTAAGGCTTTTCTTTAGGATTTAACTACTGAATGTAAAAATCTAAGTTTTTAAATCCGGAACTCTTTATGGGTAAAAACAATTTTAATTTTTCTCAGGCGGAAGAGCCTGCGGTACTCTGCAATAAGTTATATTTTTGGTACTTATTGGTTCCCAAGCTTCTCAGCCTACTCCCTTAAACTTCAACGATGTCATCACGATCTAAGAGCTGCTAGAGCGGCTTTCTGTCAAAATAAGTTCAAAAGTCTAAGATGTTTTCTACACCCATCTTGTGGGCGTGAAGCTGCACCCTTTGAGGTTCTCGTAACGACACAGACGAACGTAGAGGAGGTTGCAGGAGGTTGCGAATGCATTAAACAATCGCCTCGCAACTATTGGTTCCAAAGCTGTATCGTCACTCCAGATCGTTGAAAAAGTCAATTCAGATTTAGGATTTTCCTGGTCATGCCCAACTCCACTGTTTGCTCTCTCGCAAGCGCACGTTCTTGAGGTTACTAGAGTTTACGAAAACCAATTGGGCCTTTAAAACTGGTGGAGTTTCTAGCGGTATAATTAGGCGTTACGCCACATCCCTTAATCGTTCGTCCCCTCTTCCATTTTAAAAATCTATCGTTGATTAGCAAGAGTTTTCGGTTTACGCGCTGGAATGCGTGCATCGTCCCACTCTTCAAAACAAGGGAAATCGAAAGTTTGTGGCAAGTCACCCCCCTATCCGGCTTATGGACTACCTAAACAAAGTCTTTGAAAAAATACTGCTAGATGGGCTAGATGAGCATCTACTGTCTACTTATTACCTTTTGCTCGATTTCAGAAAGACGCTGTCGCCCGAGGTAGCTCTTGTTCGTTTATGGCAAGAAATAAGTGACACTGTTTCGGACACACCTTTTTTTCTGCAGGCTTTGGAGGTCCTTGAGTGCGACAAGATGGTTCTGAAATGGCTCCGTTCGTATGCTTTAGGTAAAGCAAGCGGTTAGCATCGGTGGCATTAAGTCTGAATGGCGCCAGGTCGACATCAGAACACCACAACAGTGTATTCTCGATCAACGGGCCTGTTCTTGGGGTCAAACTTTATTCTGCTAAAAATCACAGCTCGAAACTTCTGCAGGACAATTGTCTATGCAGATAATACCTCCTTACTGCTCCTTACTGGTCCGAGGATGGCTCAAGGTGACATTCACGAAGCTCTTGGAAGAACTTGGAACTTGGAAAGGCATGGTCAGAATGTTCAAAGGGTTTTGACTTGTAATCAATGCTAACAAAGCGAAGTTCGCTTTTCTCCGTTTGCCTTAAACGGGAGTTGATATTGCTCCCGTTCGCTTCTGGTGCATATATATATTCAGTGGACGAAGTCGGTAAAATGCCTTGGCTTCACGTTTAAAGAAAATAGGTGGTACGGTCAATTGGGAACGCTCTTGCCTGAATGCTACGCGGTGATTGCCATACTACGTCGTTTCAGAGAAGTTGGAGTTCTTGTGAGCTGACTGATACTCTTCTTCATATCATTGTTGCTACCGCTTCTAGATGCTTCGAGGTGATGATCCTTTAAAAAGGGGAGATTAGCCAAAATCACACTGCTCGTATCACCTTCGGTAAACGCCGAACAGAGTTCACATCTGACATCACGAGGTCACACGAGTTACCTATTTTGTTGGTACTATAGTCGCTTCATGCCGAGTTTCTCGCTCGATATCCAAAAAAATCATTCACAATAGTCCTGGCGCCGAGAGAACAGCTCGTAGGCCAACTGAGTTTTGATGCTTATTTCCGTCAAAGAATCGAGTCGCCATGCCTTTGCGTGTCGTTTCCCGGCGGTCTGGGGCTTGCTTCCTAGCGAGCTTCAGAAATGTTTCATTTTTAATTTGCGTTTGGTCATTTCCTTGTATATTTGCGGTTCCCTCTATGGAGTCTTTTCTTGCTTTATTCTATTTTTTGTGTATTTTATTTCAGCTTGGTGTGCATCTTTTTAATGAATTATCACGTTACTGCACAACATGTAGTGAGTTTATCTCATGACCCTTGCGCTTGAGCTAGATGAATTTTATTTATAACCCCGTCTCTCAATATTATAAATATTCATATGCAGTCTTGTACATAATCAGTTATATATAACTATAGAGCTATATGTATTCGGCAAAAGAGATGCTGTTACTTTTACGAAAACTTAAGCGGTGTAGCATTTGCAGTTTCATCATTGACCAAATATTATACTGTATTGCTGTATTTTATAATACGATTGCTCATATTTTCAGAGCGGGCCCGCGTAGAACAGGTTCCCGGACGTCGCTACAGTCGAGCCGCGGCGGTGGTTCGGAGAGCGACTCGTTAGCAGAGTACGGGGACGGCGAAGCCGGCGAGTTCGGTGAAGATGGCTCCTTCATCGGTCAATACGGCGTCAAAAAGGGACGCAAATCTACGAGGACCCAACTGCCACCTGCGCATGACCCCAATGCGCCTTCAGCGCTCGCCACCTTCGTTTGAGATGGTGGGCTAATTATTGACGCATGCGAGACGGATTATCACAACAATGAAGTTGGTGTGACTTTACTATCAAACATACGAACGTCTATAACCCTCTATCCGCTAAAGCAAAGTAAGCACAAAAACGACGACCAACAAAATGAGCACGCAAACATACCAACAACGATCGATCTGTCGCAGGTCCGGAATCCGTAAGAGGGAAGCAATCACAGACACACCTCTGCGT
>MNPL01008385.1:0-10112 GCA_002081605.1 Tropilaelaps mercedesae | reverse complement strand
TATATATATATATATATATATATATATATATGAGTAAAGTTTAACGTTAAAGCATGCAAACTACACGTAACTAAAACGACTTGAGGTTGCGTCGTGTACACACTGGTAGGTAGCATTGCCGCGTACACAGCCACACACCCCCCCCGACTGGCCTTTTCATCTGAGGAGCATTTTGCACGACGACTGAGACGGGACTTTTTCGTTCTCGATTTTTTCCGCTACTTTTGTAGGATCCAGACGCTATCAAAGTGAGCTAAACTGGGTGACGTGTCAGTGTCCCCGGCGGTGCACTCCGAATCGAAACCGATATAGGTTGCGAACGAAACAGGGCCCCCCAGTGGGGAGGGGGGGCGGGGTGATAAATGTAAGGTCGACATTAGGTCCTGCCAGTAGCCGAACCTAGCGGCCCGGCGTCCTGGCAGGCCGGCGCTCTCGTTACGGTTGGTCTTTCTTTATATTCCTCTGGTTCAGTGTGTTCGACCGTCCGGGCGTGCGGGGTACCCATTCAGTTCGCTTTTTTGCCGTATTCAAATGCAAATATCTGAGCTTTCCAGGTCTTTACCTCATTCCCAAACTAGGCGGTCGCCCCAGACGCCGGGGGTGCGGGTGGTTTAACAGGGGAGCAAGCGGAACCGTGATCAGGTCGATTCGCCAGACGCGATTCCGAGTCACCTGACCAATCAAGTTCGCCAGTGACTGCGGAAAGACGAAGGGGGAATCGCTGCTGTGCGCACGGAGCCGGAGCCGCTCCATCGAGGAGCTGCAGACTCGGCACAGGAAGCGATCGACCTTAGCGGCGCGCAGCAGTTTTCCTGCTACGTTTTCGTTTCTCTCTTTCTTTTCTGAGACGGAAAGCTCCCTTGATGTCGGACGAGAAAAAGCTGAAAGTCGGATTTTGTGTTCGAACGAGGTGAGGAAAAGAACTCTTATGCAGAGCATGACGTAGTTAGGTTAAATATACATATATACAACACTAACTATATCCGAACACGAGCTGATCTCCTGAGAATCGTCCGGCATGGACGCGTGTCGTTGAGCGACTGCCACAGCGACATTCGAGTTGTCTAATCGATGTTAATAAGAAACCGTTGGGTGAGATTTTTAGGTGAGATTCTCGACTTTCAGGCGAAACGAGTAAAATACCTGTCCAAGTGTTCACATAATGACTTTCCTTTGGCACGTCAATCACGCCAATCACGCAAATAAACTGTTCTCAATCAACTCTGACAATTATTGCCATTATCATGCGACAGTAACGATACATAAACGATACATCACACTCGCTCATTGACCAAGTTCGTTTCTTTCATTATGTCACTAATGAGTGTCCCGCCAAACAGCTGCCGAGTGACTTCACAACGAATAAGGGACAAGAAAATGATCGTCAAAAAAAAACATTTCATAACTCAGCGCTCGACAAGCGCGAAAAAATGACTGCAGGATGAACTACCATGAACTACACTGAAAATCCGGACTGTCCGCGTCCCGCGTTGATTGGCGCAGGTTCGCGTCCGGAATGCTGACAAAACCAAGCGATTTCTACCACTTCTAACGAACTCCACTCTAATGGCGAAGTCGCGAAAATAATCTAGATTAACATCGTCCCAGCCGCAGTCGCTAAGTCTGACCACGCCAGGCGTTTGAGCCTTTCGTGTCCCCGGGGTGTCTGCGCAATCCGAGATGAAGGCGCGATCCGGTCTCTGAACAACAGACAGTCCGCGTGGCCTTAAACGAGGTCGCTTCGTGTGGTACTCTAAATAGTCCGTCTTGCTCGGCCTTGTCGTGTCGGCAACACGGTCGTGTTTGTCCAGAGGATAGACATGACAAAAGGGCGCATTCTCTCCGTGCGTAACTGCGGAACCCGAAACGACTGTCGAAAGTCTACCATGTAACGCCATTTAGTTCTAAACGTTGAGTCACTATGATGCTGATGCGTGTGCATGATCTGGGCGCAGCTGCACTGCAAGACGCACATCTCAACAAGGACAAACGTGCAAGAAGCAGCGGCCAGTTCGTATGTGAGCCTCACAGGCGAGGGATCAGGACACACTTCGTTTGCGCTCGATGCTACAAAAAGAGAAAACGAATTGCGCAGCGAATCTGGCTAGCATGGGCTCAGAATCGATTGTTGGGGCCGACCGCTCTGAGACGAGCTGGCATCTGACGCAATCGGGCGTTCTGGGAACACGGGAAATGGCACGAACAAACCTCTGTGAGAGAACAGCCGGACAAGAGTGCGCCTTCACAGAAGGGACACAAGGAACTTCACGACGTTAACTCGATACGTCGAAGCCATCGGGGTCTGAGCTTAAGTACACTACAGTACTTTATTATCAGCTTCTTCTGGCATATATTGCCAAAGAAAAACGTACTACCTGTTTAGCAAGGCCTTACTTATGCGGATCTGCACAAGTCCTTGGTCGACCTTAGATGCCTTTACGCAGTTGCAATGTCATCGTGAATTTTATCGGCCCGATAACAAAGGAATTTATTTGCTATTTAGTTCCTACGAATTGATCGCAAACTATTCGACTGAACGCTGATTTCGACTCTATCTCGACGCCGAGTAGCCGTGTGGTATTTCTCCTAGGACGCTATCGGAGCAGGGCCCGCGTTT
Source organism: Tropilaelaps mercedesae (assembly GCA_002081605.1). Classification (NCBI taxonomy): domain Eukaryota; kingdom Metazoa; phylum Arthropoda; class Arachnida; order Mesostigmata; family Laelapidae; genus Tropilaelaps; species Tropilaelaps mercedesae. The sequence goes on along the minus strand of MNPL01008385.1, from coordinate 7,495 downwards.
CACATTTGTACAGCGCACGCGGTATTTCGCCGCTTTGCGCAATCTCGCCTACTCTTCCATATATCTGTCCCGTTCGCAGAGCGCACCTCCCTCCTCTATATCGGACTACATCCGATGTGATTCAGGCAGAACGCATCAGACCAACCTTGGCCTGGTGCATCGGCCCGCAGACCGACAGAGCCCGAGTCTCGATCCGAACGATCCCCCCCTAGACGAGGCAAACAGAGCATTTCCCGGTGCCGCTTGCCGGGGGGAGCGGTTTGCCAGCTGGCCTGCGTTAGGGAGCATGAGTATTCCCGCGGGCCGGTTCGGTCGGTGGAGGATCGGCCAGCAAGGCCGACGGCGCCAGAGATGGTCGAAAGCCCCCAATCCTCACTGCCGGCCGCCCCATTTATGTCGACGGTATTGGCCGCCTTCCGGAGATCGGTTCGGGGACGGCTTTCAAGTGACTCTGGATTCTTGCGGCACTCACCGGCAAAGAAGATAGCAAAAAAAGAACTCGTCCGGGCAAGCGTAAGTCGATATTCTGTGTCGTCGGTCTGAATTGGCCAATGGAAAGGTTGCAGTCAGGTGATGCCGGAAAAAGTGCCCATCCGTCTGCAAGGATCAGCTTTTGGCTCGTAGCTCCTGGCGACGATGAACGGCCTTATGAGGGAACATATCCTTCCAGAGGTACGGATATTTGCTGAGCGTTCGAATTCTTAAAGCAAATGGAACAGAAAACATTTTCGCCATACGGAAGAAATACGGACGGTTCGCTATCGTTCTCCGCATAAAAACTAACGACCACTATTGACGAGTCTACAGTAAAAGCGGAACCATACGTTTCCTTTAGTCGGACCGGTTTGGCTGAGGTCGTTGCGAGCGTAGCCTGAATTTAGGTTTCAGGACTGGCTACACCCTGCGACGATGCGAAGCGGAAAGTCCTCTACGGGCTCAAATTCGGATCCTGCATCGCGTCTGAAGGTTCAAACGCTTTTTGTACCCGCTGCTCTGTCGGTGGCGTTATGAGCCGTTTTCAGACAATATCTATGTAATGTAAAAAATAAAAAATGTTTTTTTTAAGTGCCGTACTCATAACTTCGTGGTGTCCATTCTACGACTGCTTCTGCAGACTAAGCCAGTTGTATCCGTATGAGCTGCCTAGATGAGGTTCGACGCGAACTCAAGGTCGAGTGTGCGATATATGATGTAACGCGATGTTACATGCTCCTCCATTAAGCGCCCGACTTAAGGAGGCACTAATGGATAGACCTTATGAACGAGGTGATTGCGTATACTTAATTTGCAAGCTCATCTAACGGCTACCGCCCCGAAACAGAGAACAGATATACATATTTACACATATATACATATATATATATATATATATTTGTAGCTTGAATTCACTGGCACTTTTAACTATCACAGAACTGGACTGTCCCTTCCATTACTGTCGTAATATGCAGGGCTGTTGCCGACTCCCCTAAACAAACACAGACGGTTACCATACATCCATTCCTCATTTTTTTCTTGTGTGTGTGTATGTGTGTGTGTGTGTCTGCCGGGCTCGCATGACTTCGTTTTCCAATCAGCGGCTTCCATGCCAGATCACTGGGGAGAGATAAAATCCTACAGTTTGAGTGACCAGAGCGGAGGGCGTGTGTTCGGCGTGCGCCAAGGACCAGAGCCGAAATGTGAAACAGAAAAAAAAACGAGAAGTTCAAAGACAGACAAAAGGGAAGTCATAATTAAGAACGAAAACGCCCCATCCTCGACTAGGCGCGCCGGCCGCCAGCGTATTGGCTCGCTTTGTACCCAATTATCAAAAATACCCCCGCGTCGGCTCGGACGTTTGGGTCGTCCGAGGGCGACCAGTAGCCCGAACCAAAAGGGCCAAGGAGGGAAGCTGGAGTGAAGAGGGGCATTTTCGGACCCAGTGGAGGGCTGGTAACGACACTTTAGGGCTGTATGTCTTCCCTTGGCCCACTCCGTAGCGACACTGGCACTCGTCGAAGTGTGTCTTCGTCGCGACTCCGAGCACCGGCCAGAGGATCCCCTGGGGTAACCAGCTCGGACTCTAAAATCCTCAGCTGGAATTATCTCTCGACCGCCTATCTCACCCGTATATTGAAAAAGCGAGGATACTTTGTGGAGACCAACGCTGTCCGAATGTGGAGTCAATCCGAGAATTGAAAACCTGAGTTTCGGCAGGCCATTCGACGGCTGATTAAGACGGCCTGCCGTTGTCATGCGTGATGGCCCTATCACGACATGCATTCCGCTCAGACACCGACGCAACTCCACCGGAGAACGATTTGTATCCGACCACTCGATCCGATTATTTCGTACTCTTATGCCTAACAAAACATAAAGAAATAGGTAACATATAAAGTTAACATATATATATATATATATATATATTCTAGTGGGCTGGCGACGCTCTTCGACTTTGTGAAGAAAGTGAAGAAAGGTCTCATACGAGAGCCAAGACACTCTATCGCCTAACAGGTGGACGAGAGATGACAGTGAAACAGAAGCGTTGGTCCTTCCCTTTCGTTACAATGCTTCTCTCAGCCTTCCTTCTCGTCCCGCGTGTTATCCCATGGACTTCCTCTACGTAAAAACGCTGATTGTAAGTCTAGGGACTTAGTTTTATGTGCACTTTCAGCTCAAGGGGGTGTACGCATGAGTCGAGAGAAAGAGTGTCCAAAAGAAGGAAGAAAACGCAGCAACTTAGAGCCTCCGTGAGCTGCGTCGCTTATGCGCTCAAAAGCCGAGAGAGTGAAGCCGCGCAACGGCGTTGTGAATGGCGTCCTTGGAAATGCCGGTTCCCTTTGCAGGCTGGCATGTTTGCTATCGTGCACGTGAGCTCGTCGCTAAACGCTGAGGCTCGAATGAAACGTGCTAATCAAGCGACAGGAGATGCGGACAAGGGTATCTTCGCTATGAACTATGAATGTATCGCGTCTACATGACGTGCGCGCACATTTCGAACCTGTCCTCGGCGGGACTTTGGGTAGGGCGTAAACTTCGAAGTGAAGTTTCGCGCCGATGTGGAGAGCGTACTCGGGAGTCGTTCCAGTCATCTGAAGTAGAGATGACTTTATTACGCTGCCGGAAATAATCGGCGCTGAATAATCGCACTTTAAAAATCCTTCGTCTGGGTACAGTTCTAGGTGCACGGAGCGTCACGCGTTGGCAGTTCTCATCCGTCAGCTCAGATTCGATGATCCGAACGAATTCGGTGTCGCAGAATTTCTACAGATTGACTGACTACTTTGTCTATTATAGATTAGACAATTAGGTCCCTCACGCTGGAGACGTGCATTAATCAAAGCGAGGTGTCAGCCAAGCGTCACGCTAGGTAGAGTGGGCTCGACTACGTCATGTTATCACTCAATGTTTTCCCGCTTCCAGCAGAAGCCGGTTCCCCACGACGTGGTTCAAAACGCACGAACTTCTTGGCCCTTCTTCAAGTGACGAGGCTTTAGCGGGCCAACTGACACATCGAACTCGTTCCAGATGAGAATGAAAACGAGGTATAGGACGCTCTTCGGGCACTCCACTTAGCCGTGCCTATAAGTTTCGCACGTCGCTCCGGCTGACGTACGCTCAGGCAGAGAATCTCGCTGCTTAGCACCGCTTCCCGCTGTGGAATTGACGCTCCGCGCATTTCAGCCTAACCTTCGATGCATCGTGGCTGCGAACTCTCTTCGACATGAGCGAACATTGTCTAGGTCTCCTTCCGGGGGCAGGTATTTCCACCGTGCGGCAGGCCGCGCACCGACAGAAGCCGGTCTGTTTTCGCGCATCCAACCGCCTCCACCTTGGCGCCCTGCCATTGTGTCCCGTTCCCTTCTCGACTCGGTTCGTCCTCCGTTAGCCGGGCGACACAAGGCAGCGTCCTGCTCACTGTTACTGCCATCGAGTTCCTGCTGGTTTCGGTCTCTTCATGTCGCAGTCGTAGAACGGCAAGGCACTGGCTTCGAGGAGGGGATCCGCCCTAAGGGCTAGAGGAGGGTTCCGCAGGAGTAAGTTTCTCGGGCGATGCTCGGCTGAATAATTCAACAGAGCGTTGGAGCCGCCGGCTGGCCTGAGGAGTCTCACGTAGCGACGTCGCCTCACCTGGAAGACGGCGGCTCACGTAATGCTTCTTGTTGGAGGCGTTTCCACACGGGGGAAGGCGCTTGTGATGGCCGTCAGCCAGTGACGAAGTCCTTGCAGCGTCTCAATGTCAGCCGCATAGACGCCCAACGAGGGAAACAAAGAGAGAGTCTTACCTCGAGCTAATAGCATGTCGATAACTTAATCGTTTTCTTTAATTAACGGGACGCTTCGTGGCTGCGCGAGGTTAGGTTGAGAAGCCGCCGCCGCCGTCTAGTGCCCTCACGCGCCATTCGATATTGGTTAGATCCGCAGACATTTGCTGTGGTTGCAAAATCGCTCCAAGTCCGAGCGGAGTTGGAGGAAAGGTGAATAGAATTGGACAATATTGCAGCCATTTAACGAGAGGAGGGCCCCAAGTGTGCCATAGAAGGCTATAATTATTTATTGTGAAACGGTCAGAACGAGAGCAAAGCACAAGGAATGTGTAAACGCGAACTTCCCTTCGTACTTTTTCAATAGAAGCTCAACAAAAAGAGATGAGCTTCGCAAGGTCTCGGAAAATTTTTCTTCTGCTTCTCATTCAGTTGGAGAAATTGATAGCATATGTATCTTTTAACTTCGTCCTGTCACATTAGAAGTGTATGTTTTAGGAGAAATTAATTTTCAAAGCTTCCAAGTTACTGTGAGGCAACCGCGCGTAGGTTTTGCATTTCTCACGACAGACGAACAAACCTAAGCCCATCCTAGAAATTCTGTGCCTAACAAGCCCAAATCCCTGAACAATGGCCTCCGTACCATTTTCCCGAAGCTACAACATACTTTACTGCCGTCGCTCCCGCCTTTTTCCTATGGCTGTGTGCCGATCCTCTAACAGGGGCCGTTCGGGGCTCAGTGGTTACATTGAAATCCCACGGCCTCTCCAGGGACTGGCGACGTGGTTAAGAAAGCAGCGGAAGAACCAAAGAGAGGACGGACCGATGGAAGTTCGATCATCATCATGCGGCGTCGGTGTGGGGTTGTCTGGACGGGTGCGCGTAGCTACCGGCGAACGGCTCAGATGTGGCGGAATACTAATTCCTTCTCTCGGTTTTCGCCTTCCCCTTCCCAACGAAGCTTGGCTTCTTCGATCACCTCATTCCCCCCGGTCACCATTGATTTATCCATCCCGTCAGCCACGAGAATGTAGGTTCCTTCACCGCTTATTGAGTTCGATGGGGAACCGGCAGACACTTCGTTGGATCTTCTCCACTTCATTTCCCAGTCAGACTTCCCGGCCCTATCTGGCGTGTCGGTGACACCGGCAGAGGGGCCTCCGACTTTCCCCGTTCATTTAGCGCCTATCGAGGTCTTCGCGAATACTTTAGGTCACAGGCACTTTATTTGTCCGTTTACCTACGTAAGTATCCGTAAACAACCGCTCGTTGTCGACGTGATTCTTATACGTGTGTGTGTGTGTGTGTGTGTGTGTGTGTATTTATGCAAGTGTGTTGGAGAATTGCAGAATCCTGTGAAGAGTGGATATTGATTCTGGCGTGTGCAACACAAGTCGCCTAAACATGGAAGAATTTAAGGAGAAATATAGGACTAGATCATGGTTGCTCGCCGGCAAACGCCCGTTCGATTGATCAGCTCCACCCCGAAAGCCGAACAGAATCGGATCGATGCGAACCTACCCGGTAAAGCAGCCCCGACGAGGTTCCTTCTGCATACGCCATTCGACGAAGGGCCGGCCCCCCATGATGTGAAAGGTACATGGTTGGGATATTTGTCTTGGAAGTCCGGGGGTGGTTCAGGCAGTTATAGCAACTTTATTTCCTGCCGGCCAAGCGAGGGAATGCCAGCTAGTTATCTGCGGTACTCGTTGGGAGCTGTGTCAGACGGTGACGGCACAAAAACAAAATCGACAACATTAGCTTTCCTGGCCAACTGCGTGCGCTTAGCGGAGGCGATGACCAACCGCGAATGGAAACGCGTGGATATTAGGCGGACGCTCTATCTCGCTCTCGCGCTCAATCACTTCGTTACAACCCGACTCTGCGTAGTGAGGTTCCTCTAATGAAATCCTTACCTCAGCTGACTTCATCGCCACGCCAGAGACGAGCAAGAGCAATCGTTGTGCAGGAGGGGTTCGCCGTCTCGATTGATGACTGGGGCAGACGAGCGCAGACGCGTAGCTGGACCCAGTTGAGATGGAGCAACGTCATTACCTGTAATACCTGATTTCTTTCTCCCCAAGTATTATAAGGGAGAAACGATCATTTCCGTTTGGGGATCAACACCGTAGCGGCACACACAGTTTAACATGCGGCTTTTATGTTGCGGCTGTTTATCAAATACTCGCCTCAGAGATGGCCGCGTTCGAGACCGGATTGCGACACGAAGGGGGTGTTTCGTCGCACTATCGATGGATAGAGCGCATACTCGAAGCTGCTGAAATGATTTCAACTGCTGAAGACTGTCGAGCCGATTCCGTCGTACGTGCTAAAGGTGAAAGCAGGGATATTGGTTCACTCTGTCCCTGTTATGCATATTTTTGTTTCTCGACTGCGAGTAACGGCCGTCCATGTCGTGATCGTGCTCTTGAACCTAGAGAAACTGACACCAATATTCAGCCACTACTCAGACTCTCGAATGGGTATAGAACTCCTCCATATTCCATATTGGCACAGAAAATTCGACCAGTTCTTCACTAGGTGTCTAAGTCGCTATTTTAGCGGCGAAAACAGTCGCGGTGCTGTTCGTGCAGCGACCTCGTTCAGCCGAAGATTTCGTCCGCCGAAGTGAAGATCAACACACCGCTTCCTGCCCTCATTCGTGCGTCCTTGCGTGGCATCCTTGCGCTCTCTGTACGGCGATGTCTTGCATGATTGCGGACTAACTAAGGACGTTATTTTTACCTTTGAGGGTCCCCACACCGACTCCTCCGGACAAAAGCCGTCCGCTTTGTCACTGGATGCCGTTACAATGCGTGTGTTATTTATATTGTTTCGGCCGGATATAGCGGTAAGCCCGCAATTGGACCATGAGAAGGGTATCTTGTCGTATTCGATGTTTATGGGGCACGGCTCCCGTAGTCGGCCAGCGGCGACTGTCCCTCGTGGGATATCGCTCTCGGCAACTTCACGTCGGCACTTCAGCGGTAGCTACCGCTAAGGCTTTGGCGGTCCGATGCTATGTGCGTGCCTTTGGCCGGCGAGCGGATGTGTAAGGCCATGCGCCCTTGGTCCGTCTCATTTGTGCGCCTTTGGTGGCCTGACTGCGTCGTAGGTACGCGGTCGCTGTCCACTACGTAACCGGTGTAGCGTTCTCCTACTCGCCACCTTTTCGCTGGCTGCTTCTGTTGCTAACGAGTCCAGCTCCCCTGGGAGGTATTTTCCCAAAGTTGGGCTAGCCCCCTATTCTACCC
>MNPL01008377.1:16282-36886 GCA_002081605.1 Tropilaelaps mercedesae | reverse complement strand
ATATATATATATATATATATATATATATATAGATAGATATATATGCATTTAAGTTTTGGTATAATTATCAACAAAATGTGAGGCTAAGATTAGCCGTATGCTATAAGTAGGAAACAGGCATCCGCGATTTCTTACTTGAATGAATAATGCTGAAGGAATTAGGTAATCCTGACTCTAAATCTAACATATGAATCTAGTCCTAACCTATAGGGCCTACTCCGTCTCGACAATATGAGAATAGAGTGATATTTCGTAAGTAGCCTTACATGTTGCACTTCTACGGAACGGGAATGGTCGCATTTATAGGCGTCATAAGTGAGTGCGGTCTGAAACGCATCAATTTTGCGTAACGTTATTTGACTCACTACAAAATGTGTGTAGTCCAAACCCCGTAAAACATACCATCCTATACCCGAATCCCATACCGTATACCCATACAGCTACTCGGCTACAACTTACGTAAGCCAGACTACGACAAATGTCGTTTAGCGAATTTTCGACACGGCACTATACGTCAGACAGCATCAGCGGCGTGTTATGTTTATGTCATAACAAACCAATCGGTTTTCAAACGAACATTGGCTCTCAGACTCTGGCCAGTAGAGGCCTTGTTTTAGCCGAACAAAGCCTCGGTGCTAGGCCAGGCGATGCTAGGCCAACATTGTATCGCAAAAGAGGACAACAATGACGCGGAAAAAGTGGTCGTACGATGTTGCAAACCGGCCCATTGTTTCGTACGGCGAATGTCGGCGACTCGTGCGGCGAACTAAGACACTTCAGCTACGTTTTCCCTTCCAGTTAAAGTTAGTCTTTTGCAGGAACCAAATGGCTTTGTCCGCGACCACCGGCGCCACTTGCAAAGCGCAGGGACCCTCTCTGAGCGCTGGAACAGTTGTTGGACAAAGTCTCAAGCGCCAATTATGAAAATCTTATTATCTCTTGACAATTGGTTGTTTTTGTTTTCTAAATGGAAACAAAAGCCTTTTAGTGGGTTAAACACGCACGCCGCCTCTACGCGCAGACGCAGTCGTCCGCACCACTTGCGTTGCACACAGGTGACGCTGTACACTACCCTGTTATGGATGGAACACATAGTACTTGACAAAAATCAGACTCAGCTTAGTCTAGTTATCTTCGACTAAATCCTGGCATGGATATGAAAATAATGTGCACACTTTGTTCATAGTCGGCAATCTAATTTTAAGCTAGATGAGCCTAATATATACATATATATATATATATATATATTAACTCTTTACTCTTTACTTATTTATACGCAACTGTTTCGCATGACGAATGAGAGAAGAGAGGGATTGCTTAGGCGGGTAGTTTTGAAATTCCTTCTTGTACTATTCTTCGATGCTGTTCATGATGTAGCATCCGGTTTGCCCTCCAACAGGACGTCTCAGCCGCTTCTCAGTGGCTTCGCTATAGTGGTTCTCAGTTTAGCAAGTCCGTTGCGAATATGAAAACTTCCAGCGCCACCTGCTGTTGACAGCTGCCGCGCATGGCATTCCATGCACTCGGCCTTATCTCCCTATTCCTCTGACCCCCATAGCTCTCCTCCAGAAGTGGAAAGCTGGCGAAAATGAGATACACGCGTTCTGAGAGGCGATCTTCACGGCCTCCAGCAGGGCGTTTGCCACCGGCATTCACCGGGTTGAATTGTCGGGTCAGTTTTTCACTCAGCACCGGCGTCGGTAAACACCTCATTAGGCAGTGCAGAATGGCCTACGATTGTGTCATTTTGGGCGGCCGAAGCAGATTTGACTACGCCGCTGCTACTGCTGCTACACACGTTGCTTGGACGTCGTAATCTTGGACAATTTTAGGGTGGACGGCTTGCATGGTCGAGTTTGTACTCGGCCGGCCTATTAAATGTCAGACGGTGCGCGATAGAACCTCTATGAAGTCCGTCGCTCGCTTGTTCGCTCCTCTTCCATCGCCGTGTTAGTAGCAAGTAACCGTAGCGAAAGAGGGCAGCGTTTAAGTCGCGTGAAAAAGCATATTACGCATACATCTACACATAGCGTGACTAAACGCCTCTTTCACCTATCCCCCTGAGCGTGCATTTTGTGATATCCCCGCGCATTATATGGTGTGGTGGGATTATGTCGTCTCAAGCTGTCACTCCAAGCTGGCCCATATGACCGACGCCATTGGAGTGCGTCGACTAGGCAGAATCTGTTTTCTGGGGAGTCGAAAACATTCTTTGTTTCCGTCGGACGACCTTCGAGATCCGTACATATCCGATAGCATGACGATCTCGGTAATATGTACAAGTGTCTACGGTAATCCAGAATATTGGCTCCGGTAGGAGATTGAGGGTTTAATGCGCAATGAAAGACCAATATTCGCTGCACGGGTGATTAAAGTGGTAATAACAGCAGTGGCTGTGTGCCAGGTGTAACGACAAAACGGCCTAAGTAGACGAGTTCTGCCGGATATAAGGACCACACTATGAGTAAAAGCCATATGAACCATATGAGTAAAAGCTCAAAGATTCGAAGCTCTTGAATCGCCCGGCTCAAGATGGAAAACCGCGCAGGGAAATGGACGCATGGCGTTCGTGCTGTTCATACTGGAAATCGTTATAGGAATATGGGAGACTTTATCGACTGCATCTACTCGGCCGAGAAGGGAAACGCTTTTACCACTCCCTCTACTCAGCTTCTGTTGGAAGACTTTCGAGTGGTTCGCCAGCTTCGACTACGGTCCATCACGACCTTTCGCCATAAGCATCGTTATTGAAAGGAACGAAATTTCAAAACGATTATCTCTCGTTTTCCAATTCACCTCGGCCTTCGTCGACTTCGTACTGAGCTCCATTCTTCTGTCGGCTCCCATTTGATTTATAGCTATAAGCGGGCGACTGTCATTTAAAGAGGAATTTCGCACGTCATTGCGTCGCCCGTTTGATAATTGCCCAGCATATCCAGAATACAGGACGTTCGTATGTCCTGGACATTCAGAGAAATTCGATCTGTTGCTAGCAATTATCACTTGGCGAGGATCTTCCTCTAGTCGCCGTCTTACACACACACACACACACACATGTACATTGAGTTTGTCTATTTTTCTCTAAATTAGTTATTACTCGAGTGTATTGGATTCAGCACTGCGGGAGTCACCATAGAGGCACCACTGTTCAGAAAAAAAGTAATCCACAGAAGCAATGTGCAGTTTCTTCTCCTTTTGGTGGTTCACTTGTTAAAGAGGTGGCTGAATTTATTTGCAGAACTTCTATCCGCTCACACGGGCCTGGAAAAATTCCGTAAGGATTTCTATGGCTTTTTGTGACTCCAATATTTGAAAAAATCTTATAACGCAGTATTAATCATTATTTCCCCGTCGCCCAGAGAACTATCGCGCATATAAGCCTAAAGAACCTCGAGTGAGTTACGTTGAAAACATTACATGCTTCTAAACATTTGCTTCTCTGGCTTTCACCCTGCAGACTGAGAACGTGAACTGGTCCCTCAAAATGAAAGTAATTTTCCATTATGTATCATCGGATATACTGCTCGGACCGGAAGGGTTAATTTTGCAACCAGTGAGATCATCTACGGTCCTCGAAAGTTCGGTGTATAATGCATAAATCAAGGCAGCCCAATGTGTCGGTAATGTCGCGCAAAACATTTCAAATTGAAATGCGATGTACCTATGGCTCTGGAGCAGCTAGATAAGAATGCACGGAAGAAATGGGTCAACAGAGCAGCTGAAAGGTCTGCATAGACGACCATCCCATCTGCAATATAAGCGGTTGCGTTTGCTATCTTTTCGGGTAAGCATACGACTGTGTACGGGTCAGGTAAAACAACAACGTCTATCACTGTATCTTTTTGTCCGCTCCGTTTCCGTTGGTGGCAGTCCGTACCCGTAATAGGGTCCATGTTATGTCCACTCCATCGTGTGCATGGCCCATCTGTTGTCGTCGCTGTAAGACATTGTGTGTGACACTGCTGTGGCTGGTCTACTATTACCTTCCGTTGGCCTTCGGTTCGTCTTCTGCACAGTTTGTGCGCACGAACGCACCACACTGAATTAGGTGAGACGTCCTACTGGGATGGTGCTGCGAGCTCTGGGGGGGCGCTGCCTAGCGCACCTTGAAGAGATGGCCATGCCAGACACGCCTGTGCTGGGTGGCAGGAAGAACTGCTTCCGCGGGCTGGACATCTTCTCAGTTAGACGCTTTATTCGTTCACGTTGAGGATGCGTCATGACGAGGGATAACGAAAGGCTCGAGGTGGCGTTACCGGAAACCACTGGCGGAAATGATGAAAGACTGGAAAAATATTAGCCAGGAAGTGGACGAACAGCGCAGCCGACGTCGTATATATGGCCGTCCTCATGGCGTTTGCCTGCTTTACAAGCAGCGCATGTTTTCAGTAAGGTTTTGGTGCGCTAGTCTAAAATGTGAGTCGAGTAGTGTGTGAGCCGAGCTATAGCAGGGGACCCTGGAAAACGGAGTCGAGGAAGCCTTGACGGCCGGCACAAGTGCTTGTATGAGATATACTCCTCCACTACAGAATTGCGGTAAACCTGTCCCCTTGTTGATAGCATAACGCACATATCCGCTCCGAGTCAGACGGTGGCGGATGCTAGAAATAGGTCGTAACGGCACGACATCTCTGTTGCCAACGGCTCCGCTTGTGAGCAGCGTAAAAGCAAATACGAAAGCGTGAGACAATTTCAGAAATGTTGGAACGAGACATCGTCTGCGTGACGGGCCGCAGCCTACTCGGTTTCCATAAACGCACGACGCAAATGGTCGTCGGGCCATTTTCTATGCCGCCTGGTCCAAAGAGGGAGGACGTGCGTTGAGTCAGTCAACTTGAAAGAATGCTGCGAAAAACTAAATAGATTAAACCTTCGAGAGTGGGACCACGTGGCCTGTATCGTGCTCTAGTGGCGAGACATACGCCCGGGTAGCAATTGCCAGGTCGACATTTTTGAAACAACAGAAACGCTCATCAGTAGCAACTAATCAGTAGCAACACTGATGAGGGTTGCTGGTTTGACTTACGCCCGTAGGATCCGCACATATCGCCGTAAAAGCGTGGACCGTAAAAGGGACGAACTTGCCCAGGAGTCATGGTACAGCGGGGCACAAAAACGCCGGCCTCACGCGCCTATTCGTACTTGCCTCATATACCTAATGAGGCTCTAGGCACTCTTTGAACGTCAGCTGGCCGGTACCCTTTCTCCAATTTGAAGAGGGAAGTAGAGTGGACCTTAAACTGGCCTGCAATTGCCCGACGTTGTATTCCTAATAGTATTAGGAGAGTGACTCGGAGAGCTCCCTATAGCACCAGTGACATCTATGAGGTTGCGAGTGAAAAGCCTAACATAGTAGCAGCGTTTCACTGCTCGGTCCTGCATCATCCTGAATTCAGCAACGTCCACGTTCAGCCCAGCTACGAGCGCGTATGGCGCTCACAGTACGCGTGTTTGTGGCAGTTAAAACGGGAAAGTCAAATGTCGTCTGCATAGGCATTCTGAAAAGACATTCCTTCTTCACAAGCGATTTAGAGGACGGTTAAGATGTGAGCCATGCGATTGTGTTACTGGCTACGCCCGTCACATCGACGAGTAGTTTGGTCCTCCGCGTCGCGTAGCGCTCGTTATGAAATGTCGCTTGACGTACCTAAATATCATCAGCAGACTTTGCTCGAGCAAACCGAACTGAACATGTGCGTTTGTGCGTCTACATTTGTATGTCCATGTCGATATCCGCTTCCATTCTCGGGTTGCAAAAACAGGCCAATGCATTCGGAGGGGTGGCGGCCATATGGGCTTTCTTTCTCTCGAATGTGTCTCTCGGGGGCCATCTGACCACCGAATGGCAGTGAATGTATATAGTAGCCAGATATAACGAAAAGTCAGCTAGCGCGACAGCCCATGGCTCGAGAGAAAGAGATAGAGAAACAGAGAGGGAAAAGGAGACGGAAAAGTTAGTGTTAGTAAGTATCGACAATCGCCAGATGTAAGACGGAATATTAGAGGTCTATGACATTATTGCACTTCTTCGATGCTGCTCTCAATGGTATGCAGGCATAGCGGAACTCCTAGCACATGTGTCCGACTGGGGTTAGAGGTCGATCAGCACTCAAAATCAATGCTTGTTAGCAAAATTGGCCAAGTTACGTTGAGGTCGTTTCGTGCTCTTTGCCGGTTTTGCTAAATCGATCGACACCTAGATAATGGCAGGCAGTAGTGAGTCGTCCAAACGATTTCGACTACTTCTAAAAGTTGTCAAACACTCCGTGGCTCGAAGGTGCGGAATGTCACAAAGCCCCGGGGGCTCACACTGTGTAATCATTTTCCACGTACTGGCCTGGAACAAAACTGCCTTTGTATTCTATGATATCCGCCACAGACGTTTGACTAGAAATGGCTCTTGGTTGAGCCAATAGCGGAACTTGTAATTAGTCAAACCAATTAACTGCAGACTCATGGTCTGCACTGGCATTTACGTACGTATAGGCGTCGCTAGTAAGATGAGTGAAAATGAAAGCGTTCTAGTAATAGAGTGGGTACTTTTTCTCAGAATTTGTTTTCAAGTTTCGTCACGTTTTGATTCCACTTGCACGAGTGTGATCACCACTCGTACATTTATGTGCCGCTTTGTGTAGAAGATTTTTATTTCTTTGAATTTTCGCTAGTAAAAATGGGCTAAGTTGTATCCTATCTCAATGAAAAACCAACTAGTTGGGGCATTAAAGCACGTTATGAAGCAAATTAGCTAGCTAGCTAGCAGGGGCTACAAGGCTAAGACTTTTACTAGTTACTTTAGTCACTCTATCTAGCCTGGATTGTTTGATGCATTGGTGGCTTTTAGAAGATCAAACAAGTCAAGCAGAAGGTGCCTTTTACGATGGCTCTCATTTACTTTCCTTGAACTAAACGGTTTTGGGGCCCGCCTCCAATTAATCTTCAGACTGAAAGCATTTTATTCGGCTTCTATTGGCTTTGTTTTTTTTTCGCCTATAGGGTTCGCCAGACATGCAATTGGCACTTGTCAGTAGAAAGAATGACTAATTGGAGTTCTGCCCTTGCTATAGTACAAGGGAATGCATTGAAATGTGTCCCGCAGAACAATTGGGACCTCCCTACTCAAAACAGAGTGTAGGTTGGCATCGTTCGAGCTTTGAATAGCATCGGCTTCTGGCATCATTCTTGAGTGGAGTCTTTACTAGACGTCACATTATTAAATAAATATGCCTATGAGTATGGTGCATATGCCTATTAGATAGAAAGAGGCTAAGAATTTAAATTTTGCGTACGGAAAATACCTGTTTGTCTCAGTTTAAATAGAAGCCATCGTCAATAAATCAGCTATTGGCCATGCCCAGGCTCAACGAGAAAATTCCTAGTATATGGCGATCGCATCATTTTAATGGATGTGTTTGCTTTAATGCTATTTATACTCGTCTCTGAGAGGCGTGCGCGGCGTAGTTACATGACTTAGCCTAGTATCAACCGAAATCGAAACCTTCAGAGACACATTTTGCGTCTAAAGAACTGTATTATAGAGCTAATTGAGTGTTTATCCTCAAGGGACCGCTTGTTTTGTGTGGTTTGTGTGAACAAGTTTCGAGAAATTCTTGCATTAGCGTCACTACATTCTTGCGTCGGAATGTCTGCAAAATTTTCTAAATAGAACCATACTCAGCTGCGTAGAAACATACCTTGAAGAGTCCTGCATGTATCATAAGCTGTGTTGGAAACAGTAGTATACGATTAACTAGTTTCTTTAGTATGACTTAGCGTTTTCGTAGATGAAAAAGCCTTGTGCAATCTTTTTGTGAAGTTTTTTCTTTTCCGTCTTCGTTCTTAATTATTTGTTGCAGAGGTAGTCGAATGATTATATATATGTAATGTATATTGAGACGACTTGACCTAGGTCTGACGATTGCCTGGTACAACTCCGGTATTTTCAGAGTTATACTATTTTAAAGTTCGTAGTCTACTTGATGCCACGCACCGATGCAACTCAAGCCGGGGTCGCAGTGCGACGGGGAACGTCAACTTCTTGCCGACCACTCAGAGCAGCGACCTATCAAGTCATGCAGGGCAAGCAGATTGTACCTGTGTTCTATGGCTTCCACTTTAGATTGAAACGACTCGCTCGGCCTCAGATGCGTGCCTGGATTGCAGTCGCTCTTGGAGCTTGTGGCACGAATCGTTTATGAGTGTTGTTGGGTCTGACAGGGAAACATTGATCTTCCAAGGGAAATTGAAACCTGCCGTTGTGTTTTTTCCCTCCCTGCCAAAGGCGACGGATGTGTGTCATTCTTCTTCTTTCGAAAATCGGAATGCAAATTAAACTGGAGAATGCTACACGTTGAGTGGTCGGAACACTTTTCCATATGCGACTAAGGCATCTATATGATTTTCACTAAAGCGTGGAATGCACTGGCATAAGCCTTAGATAAAAAAATGTTATTCTACTTACATTTAAACGTATTAATGCAATTTGAAACACCGCCGGGCTCTTTACGCGAATGTGGGCTGCTTCCTTTTACTGCACTTTGCTGAACTATATATCTGCTTTAATAAAAGTTGTGCTGAGCTTTACGTGAACGAAATGAGCAATAGCATCTTATATTGAAGATCATAGTGATGTTCATTACGTGCTCACTCTACGTGTAATCTAGTTGCCGCTAATGTGTCAAACAGCCCGGCCTTTTAGCACACAGCTTGCTGTCGTCTCCTTTGAGATTAATCAATGGTACTTGTATGAATCTCTAGACTCCACTTCACCTTTGGAACTGCATGGAACATGCTGAACTCTTTTTTAGCAGGATTTACTGAAATAAAATGAACAAATATGTTCGTTCTTAACGAGGAGTTGTTGAAGAGGTTGTCACCGCTATACTAAGGTGACCACCTCCTTTTCTAACGATTGTTTGCCGAATGCGTCGCTTAATTGTAGAGGGAATACGTAACGGTAAATAGAGCTGGTCCCCTCTACCATAATCGCCATTTGTATTGCGATCGTATATATGTATATATATATATATAGGAAGAAAAACAAAATCCCATCATCGCAATCTTACGCGATGATCCCCGTCCCATCTTCTTGCCTAAATTAGTTCATTAAGTCTTTCTCTCTAAGCTTCTCCTCGCAGCCTTTCGTGCCAGCCAACAGCTGCATGTGCGTGTGAGAATAGCTAGCACCTAAAACTCGCCCAACTGAGTCCGAGTGTTGTACCAACACCCGGTCTATTGCCATTAATTTGTCCGGATATCCGTCCGGCGATCGTGGCTACCCATTCTCGCCACTGATCCTCATAGGTTCCGGCAGAATCTTATTGAAACGTAGTGGATAGCCTCGTTTCCCTGTATCTCGCTCCCGGTGGAGCATACATAATAATACAGAATCTTCTTCTCCGCTCTTCCACCAGGATAGCCAGACCGACGTGCCGGCGCTCATGAGTGCTAGTGATAGTCTGGTTGGTAATGGGGGTCTGTCCCTTCGTAATCCTGTGGTAAAGGAGACGCGCAGCGGGCGGGCGGACACTTCTACAAGAGTAATCATTGCCCCCGGGAGGTGTGATCCTTTAGCCCCCTCAGGGCTGACTCTGCAACTCGTATTTCTTCTGTGTGATAGCCACTGTAATCGCTCTTTACTGTACAGGTACAGCGGCACCTGCACGAAGAACTCCACTTCGCTCGCCGGCGAAGGGATTCGGTGCTGGTTTTCTGCAAGCACATGGCAATGTTGGGTCGACTATATTGGACGGTTTCAAAGTTGATGGCTTAGCTAATCACGATTAGTGTCCCACAATGCGTACGTTGGCTCGAGTCATAAAGTGTTTTCGTTAATTAATACGAAACAGGTACATGACAAAGTCTATGTGTGGCAACGCGATCTCTCTGCTTGGCTGTGTCAAAGCGACCTGGAATTGTCCCGAGCAATTGTCTCGTACTCCTTCTTTGCCCCCGCTTCGGACGTGATGACATCGGTGCGCAACATGGCAACATGACCATCATACAAACGACACATTGTCCTAAAATAATGAGGCCTAACCAGGACTACGTAGGCCCGGCTCTGGGCCGGCCAATGGGACCGAGGTCCTCAAAAAATCGCCCCTGTACTATTAGTTTAATTGGCTTCACGGTTCTTCAACGAACTGGACCGCGTCGACAACCATTATGGCTAATAAAGCCGAGATAAGTTTACAGCTCCCAAATGAACACACGTCAGCTTCGCTACTTCTTCTGTCGGCCTAGCGAGGAATAATGCCAGTCGGGTTGGAGGTGCAAAAAAGAGTTGTTTAGAGTTCCCCAAGGAATGCCAACGAGATCTAGAAGAATAATTGAGGACAGATACGGCCGGGTCTAAGAAAAGGCTAAAGAAAGTGTGTCGACGTTGCCCCACTCGTTGGGGCCGAGGCTATGGGCCCGGGGCGCTCCGGGAATATCCAGTGTGGCACATTTAGCAAGTGATGTACGACGCGGTGAGCGTTGCTTAGTCGGCAGACAAGACACTGAGAAGGGGAGAAGACCTCGCTGATGTCCGCCACGTCCTCGAGGACGAAGTCATTCCGAATGTGGTACCATTTTGGATCAGGCGCTTATGGGTGCTGACAACGAGTGCGGGTGGCTTGGACGCTGGGGCGAAAGCGTCTGTCCACTGGAATAGCACTAATAGCACCATAAAATCAGATGTGCTTACACGAAGTGGTGCGTAACTTTGCTCGAATGGGAATCACAAGCGCGTAGCTGTGTTAGCAAGTTGTCAGAAGTTCCCGTTTCGGATCGGTGGCGGCGGATGGATACGGCCGCTGTGTGGTCCGTGCAGGAGGTTGACGGTCGTCTCATGCGACGTGACGAGAGTTAGCCTATCACGGGCATCTTCAGCTGGCGGAAAATCCAGAAGAAGAGGACACAGATTCTCTGATCGACTCTCAGAACCGCTGCGATGTTTAATTTGTCGTGTTCCGAAGAAATAATGTATGATACTAAGACGAAATACATTTCATGAAGTCTCATCCTAAAGAGGTCCGCTAGCTTGTGAAGCGGACCTGGCTGAATAAAGATGTCGTACAGAGTAAAAGTGTTGTTTTATTAAGCCTTCGAATAATGTGTAACCGCTACCGCTAGAACCGGTCCAGTTCGTTCTCTTCAAATCCTGTTGATCTTGGTTATGCTCATGAACTGTTTGTTTCACGGGACTCTTTCGCCAGGGAACAGTATAGCAACTGGTGCTTAGTCGTGGAGCGAAAAAGCTGAAAAGCTTGGAAAGATTGTGCGTACTTTGTTTAACTGTCAAGCATCTGAAGCGCGGCTAGGAAGCCTTGGCCGATTCAACATAGAAAATTAGTTATGCCTTCGGGATGAGCTCGGTAGTCGAGTCAGGCATTTGCGTCTTGATTTAGAGAATGCGCGCGAGTTCCGTTGCTACACTCGCGTTTGTCTCGTGCTTTTTGCAGGCTCGAAAAATGACTCGGAACCGCTGATTCGTTAATGTAGACGCAATGAGAGCCGAGTGTATAAGAACGTTGCGGCAGAACGCGAGGAGTTACACTTACATCCTTGAAGAGAAGGATGGCAAGTAGGCGCTTATATGATTGACGGTGCCTGCTCTAATGGTCTGTCGTGTCGAATCGCAAATGCGTCGGTGCTGTCTCTCACTCCTGCTGACAGAAGTGAGAGGATTATGGCCGTCTGGAGCATGCCGCCTCTTTTTCTCTTTCTCTCGCTTAGACAATGGTGCGTGATCTGTTGGCAGCTAGACGGGCAGGCGAGGTGCGTGTTTTCTACACGCGCTCTCCGTCCACCGTCTTCATCATGTGCGCCAACCATAGCCACCGTTACCGAGCAGATGCCTTAGTAATTTTCTCTGGGACCCTGTCCCATAAAGACGGTACCTCCGGAGCATTCTGCAGCAGAGTCTGTCCGGATGTCCAATTCTGATATGCTCACATCGGGAAGGTAGAAGGCCCACCAGGGTGGCTATGATCGTGGAGAGATTTTCGGTATGGGGCGATGACGAGCGAGTGAGTAGGTAAGGCCCCACGCGATGGGGGAGCTCTGCACCGCACGATGCTTCTGGACTTCTTGTAGACCGTCGTACGCATGTTGACATATTATTGTATCTTACGGGTGTCACACAAAGCGCAGCAGAGATCGAGAGGTGCACGATGAAGCACAGAGAGATTCGAATAGATGGTTCCTCATGACGCAGCACGATTCATTTTTATCCCCGCCAGTCTACCCCTCTAACATGTACGGGGTAACCTTTTTCCTCAACATTGCACCACGCGGCGTATAGACGTGCTCCTACATTTTTACTACGAGCCCAAAGAGGGTGGAATGTTCTAATGACGATGTCAGGCAAGCAGTAAATACCTTCTATTTTTTTTTTTATTAACATATACGGGCACTTGAATAAAAATAGGTGCGACGCTATCACACGTTGCTGAGGAAGCAGAACTACTTAATGGGGCGTCGTAGGAGCGTGGTTGTAAGGGTGCCGAATACTTGATGATGATTCGATTGAGGTGGACGATTATTTCAGTGTGCTGGAGTATTGCATTAAGCACCAGAATGAGGGATGACTGGAAGATATTATGTGTGCTTTAAAAGGACTAACATCCGCCAAAATGACGGCCCTCAGACGGTAAAATGCTGACACTTTTAGCCTTTCTGTCGTTCCGCCGGTAGCGAACGTGCGACGCGTGCGTTGATAGTGAATTCTGATATTACGCCTTATACGTTTAGGTGGCCTTGCCTTACCAAGAACACGTTTATCATGGCCGGCGTAACCTATTGTGCTTATTCTGTTGTGCTTTGGCCTACTCCGTGCAGGTGATGCCTTCGTAACTCTGAAGCGACAGATTCGATCTCATCGACGGTTGGCCTTCACCATCGCTTCGTTTCCGGTCCTCGGCGCCTCACAGCCGCCCGGACGTTCATAGATCGCTGCGGTCCGACGCTTCCGTCAATTGATTGAGTGTCACTGCCACATCTTCCTTCTGGTCTTTGTGGTTCGTTTGCCACCGCCCGCGACCGCCGTCACTCCAATCGTTGGAGGTCGGCTCGCGCTAGCCGCGCAGCCCCGCGCGGAGCGGGCCCCCCGGCAGCACCATCTCGGCCAGCATATTCCCCCGCGTGACGCACGGCCCTCCGGGGGGGCCCTCGGGCGTTGGAGGCCTGCCGGGCTTGAGCGTGCCCGGTGGAGGTCTGCTTGGCGTGCCCAATGTCGGTCAATCCGGGGGCAGTCTGAACAATTTGAACAACGTGAACAATCCGAATGTGCTGCAAGTCGGGGGGCCAGACGAGGCCCCCGGGGGGCGGAGAGGTTCAACATGCGGCCTCTCGCTGTCCCCGCAGCCGAGCCCGAAGGGGCGGCGGCGTTCGATGATCGCCGAACTTGTTAACCCTGGCGGTGGTGGCGGACTCCCGAAATTCAAGCAGGGACCCCCGTCTCCTCTGGAACTCAACCCGATCAGCCAGCACTGCGAGATTGGCCGACTCGTCGGTTCTGCAGGACCCGAACTCGTCTGGAAAATCTATGACGCTAAGCGGAAGTCCGACAATAAGGTAAGTTCTTCTCGTATGAGCCGTATTCATGGCAGGCAGTAGACATGTTGTCAGATATAGACAGGTAACAGCGGAACTGAAGTGGGCAAAAGCCGTAGGGAGAATGTCTTGTACAGATAGACCAAAACATGACGCTGGAAGAAAGCCAGATGTAATCCAGTGGACAGCAGAGCGCGTCAAAGCAGCGCGCCTACGTGAATAAGGTACGGCATATCTAGATCTTCTTATTTTCTTCATGCAAACACTCGAGGTACTATTATCCTACGAAGCATGATAAGTGAATAATAGGCCTGGCAGGCATTCCGTTCGCATCCGCAGTCGGCCTGGCGATAAATCATAAGGCAAAACGTTACTGGCTGAGTATCCTCGGAATAACGCTATGCTAATTAGAGCACGGAAGGCACATTTGTTTTACAGGTGCAGCTGGATAGGAAGTTATGTTGTGTTTTTGCCCGACAGACAACTACAGATTAGTCGCGTCTGAACGCCCCCTTAGTCAATACGGATGAAAGAACACAGGAGGCACGAATAAAAGCCAAACATCTCAATCATTGGATTACATGTGGCAGAGTACCGTTGAAACGTCTCAAAAGTAAACCTACACGAGTGGAATTGCTCTTCGTTTCGTTAGGTTTTTGACTAAATGTCGAGGGATATTTGTGGTCTTCAAGACAAATACCTACCAGTTCCAACAGTAAAAGGACCCAGGTGCACCATAGTACCAACATAGAGTTTGTTTGCGCCACCTACCTTAGGTCTCGTGCAAAAATTTTCCTGGGCAAGAGAGAATCGTTAGACGTTTTCGCTCTATACGTCGTCGCCACTGCCTTACTCAATGTCATTGTCACGTCGCTTATTCTACTTCTATAGCGAGTTGAAAGACGAAGCAAACAACGAGTAATTAACATAGTCTAGTTCGTGCCAGGTCGTCCAACCCCTTTGCTTTGGCCTTCCCGCCAGCAGAGTTTCTGCTCGTCTCCGAAATGACGGAAAATAGACAAAGCGACGCTATTAATGTGGGCGAAGTGGGTGAAAAGTAGTGAAATAGATGTTGGGCAATTCGCTTCTGGATTACAGGGTCTTGTGGGTAAACGCTCGCCTCATCTGCCGGTTGTTGTCTCAACGCGCGCTGGCCACCACTGGCACTATCTGTGCTATTTAGCAACACTGAACGTGTGTCCGTGTGTTATCCGTGTGCCCTGCTCTCTTGACTGATTCACTCGTTGTCGTCTTCCAACCCCGACACGCCATTTGTCCAGTGAACTAGAGGCCCGTTCAGGGCCGACGCCCGCTTTCTGCGCCGCCAGGCCACAGGCTTGACGTGTTAATTAAGGCTCTGTCCGCTAAAACGCTTGTGCCACCTCTCTCTCTATCTCTCTTACTCTCACATTCTCAACAAACGACGCGTGGAATTCTCCATCGTCCGCAGTGAATGGGTGATGTCGCCGGTTTGCATATCCGACCCGCTGGTCTTGTTGGCCGATTTCGTGGTTGGTGCTCATTGTTCACAAGGACCTACGCCCGCCAAATGGCGAGCACCATCTACGACACTTACGGCGCTCATCGGCATCGTAGTGGTTGTTCTACCATTTTATTTGAACTACATGTGCTAGAGACCCCCAGCAACGATTTAAAGTATCGGCTGGTTGTATAGAAATATATATCGGTGGAATTCCCGCCACTGAACGCTTTCCGCGCTTCACTCAAAGGCTGTTTTTTGAGCCAAGCCGTGCGGTTGGTGGCAGGCATGAGGCCGTTGAGCTTTGGTGCCATTGTCGGCAAACACTTCAACCCCACTGTGGCGTCTCCCCCATAAACGACCTCCCATGCATCGTCGGGCCCTTACTAGAGAACAATGACTGGTGCTCTGAGGTAAATTGTGAATGACAACATAAGCTAGGCGGACTCCCTAGGTGGGTGGAGTGGAGTGAATAAAATATAGGAAGAAGAAAGGCAAACCGAGGGAGATTGAATACCCCACAAGGCAGAGGTTGGCAACAAGTTACCCTGAAAGGGCCTTTATTTATCTTCATCAGCAATGTAGATCTTCTATTGACTTTACACAAGCGTTAATTTTGTAACTCTTTTGTAAAGTTAGTTATTCGACTAGGTGCGTGAAAAGCGACGTGTGCTTAAAGTTAGTACAAACTGCATTGTTCGACACATATTTGGCCTACAGCAATATGCACATATGAACCTCACGCAAGCATCGAACATGTTAAGCTCGGCGGCCTGAAGCATTCGTGTGCGCCCTACGACCATAGGAAAGTCGTAGGCGCGCGGGGGTTCAATCCCCGCATTTACATTAATGGGGTGATCCGTCTTACGAAGTAATACAACAAGCGCTGCCGTGGACGTTAAAATATTGGCTGTTCAATTTACACATTTAAAAATCGCTCAATTAATTTGTTAACAAAGACTGTAAGAGAATAGTCTGCAACACAAAGATCGATACAGAAAACATCGACAATTCGTCGGTCGGCAAAATACAAGGCCGGCATCTGGTGCTTCCCAAAAAACACGAAAACTCCCAAAACGTTCATTTCTAGCAGATAAAAATTAACGCAGAGCATTCAGAGCTATCTTCTCAGGCAAAATACACTAGGACAATCCGAGCAAAACGGAATATGAAGTCAAAACAAACTGCACACGCACGTAACTTGTCGGGTGGCCTAGGGTTGCAAAGAACATATCGATCCATAGACTGAAATCTCTAATAAAACTAAGGGCCGTGTTTATCTTAAAGTACAAGAAAAAATAAATTCAACTTTACAAACTTTTTCCAAACTTTACAAACTTTACAAAGCATTTCGATACGTAGTCTTACCCTCTGCCCCTGGTAAACAACGAGTTTGACAACTGAAAAACTTGCTCTGGTACTCCTCGTTTGTGCTCTAAGAGCCCATTGCATTGCCAAAACGGACCTACGTTTTTAACAACATCGGATTAACGAAGAAGGAGTTGCTCTTTAGCGCAAGAACTTTTAGGAAAGGTCTCTATCTCAACAGATAAACCTTCTGAGTTACATCGCTATTTATAGAGTAGGTTTGGCCGTTGTGAAATTTGTTCTGCCACTACGAATGACCACCCGCTGGAACGTCTATACGTACAAAATAAACATTGACAAGTAGCCTAGGTTCTATTCAAATGTTAACACAATCCTTTATGTTGGCCCAACATCTGGGCGAGTCATTCGCGAGACATAACCTAGTTTAGTCGACTTCGAAATTTTCCCATTCATGACCGGCATCTGCCTGGCGACGGTGACGACATTAAAAGTATTATTATTATTACTCGGTGATACAATATTCACAATATGATACGTATTAATACGATATAAAATGAGGATGAATATTAAATGAGTGATTCTAAATATCTCTGCTTCCGGTTCTTTTGCCTCTCTTTGGGTTGAAGGGATTTGTCTGTCGTATGGCGTGGCAATTTTGCCCTTCAGACTACGGACTAATGGCCAACAAGGCCTTCACTTAGCTGGCAGCTCCGGCTGTGAACGGCGAAATTTCCCTGTTGCCTGGAAACTGTTTTAGCTCGGGTCAGGAGCCGACAACAATTATCGTACCGTCTTTCGTGAGATAGGATGGGGAATGGGTGATTCTTCTTACCACCTCCCCTCCCACCATTTTCCCGACTCGTTGTCGACAACTAGACCAGCAACGCTGGTATTCGACGTCTTCGAGTACTTTAGCCAGATGATGAGATATGCGGTATGTTTGTGCGAAGACAAGAAAAACAGTACTTGGACGAACGAAAACGTTGATGTGATCACATCGTGATCGCGAAAACGTACCTTGGCTGCTTTTGGCGGGTAGCCTTCAACTGTTGCTGAGGGCGCATATTGAAGAGAGTGAACTGGCCGTATCAGTCACAACTAACACGAAATAGCACCATGCGGCATGACGATATTAAACGGCTTTACAGTTACGAGAACAATGCTGCTCCAAACAGTCAGCCGAGACAGTTTGGACGAGTAGCATATTTGCCATTACGTCGTCGCGTTCACGTACACGGATGCGGCCTGGTCGACATCTGTATTGACAAGTCATCGTACGTTCGAAGCACGGCAGGATCGAACGGAGGCCAATCGATACAAAAAACTATACCGTGTCTTCATGTACGCCTTGGTCGGAATGTCCCTTCACACGATTTCACACTAAGTCTCAACATATGTTTACGTGCGCTGGTAAGAAAGTATTTTCTACGAAATATTTGCAAGCATCACCATGAATAGCAACGAAGATCAGTAAACAGCTGTTAGAATTTAGTGCTGTTGCTGTTGTTGTTCTCGACACCATTGATATCGTCACTGGTGTTTCCTGTTGTTGTCGCTGCTGTTGCTCCGTCCGATCCATTTTCAATTCTACAGATTTTCTCTCGTTTATTTCATTTCTTATTTCGCGCGCTCAGACGCAGTCGTCTAGCTATCTCTCTATCTGTCATTACTTGACGCCTTTGAGGTCGGGTCGGGCATCAAGCGGGCGCACATTTGTTGTCGTCAGGCACTTGTTGGCAGCTATCGATGGCATCGATGCTCTCTTACGATGGCCTGAGCAGATCTAGCAAATTGTCCAACTACGCAATATAATGCTCTCCTGCACTCTTCCGTGTGCTTTACACATGAGAAGCCCCGATGTCCTGTAGCGATCGAAACTACCCAACGGCCAGCGCCGGATGCAAACGGCCGTGGCGAATGGACAGGGTCAGGGTCTCTTCATTACATCTGCCATCTCCCTCTTACCAAAGCCTATTCCACTTCTCTTTCTGGCTCGCTCGTTTCTCTTTGCTGGCCAAGCAAGGACTTTTGCATCCGAATCACACCTCTGATCGAGTGTGATAGATGGCTGACGGCCACCGGGTGGCCATATGCTCCGTTCTGCTTAGCTGTTTTCCGTTTCTTTCGCCACCAGTACGCACAGCTCGTGCTCTTCACAGATGAAACTTCTTCCCGATATCGTACAGAAGTTCTCTACTCGTCTGCGATTCCACCCAACGGCAGATAGTTTGGTAACCGAAGCCGTCTCCACTCGCAAATCGCGGGCTTTGAAAACGAATCCCCGAAACCGCAGCCATCCGTGTCATTTGATTGGAACATATTTGCTGGATTTGACATCGCTTTTTGCTGTTGCACGGGTAAAAAGATAGCCAAAAGAGTCACTGCGGAACGCGGATTATTGCGCTGATTTTTTCTCAAAATATGAAGGTATTTTTTAGCACAAAATCACCGCAATACGCTACCAACAGCAGCCGACATTTAAATGACACCTACTGACATTTAATTGGGCAGTCTATTTTATTAAACAAACATTTCAACTACGATAAATACAACCGCGTCCAGATCACAACACCCGGTAATCTAGGCACGATGCGTACGAGTCTGGGCTGAGAATGCCTCGCAAGGTCACGAGTCAACAATTCGTAAGCAACCAAATCGCAAAACGATATATCTACTATGCTAAAAATAATCCGTCATTGCCAACCTGTGATTGCGAATCACTCAACCGACAAGACCCTCAGCTTTCTAAAAACATTGTCTGAGACACAAAACGAACCCGAGCCTTCAGCGCTTGTTTGTCCTTTCTATTGTTATGGGAACGCTGTTGAATTTTTGCAGCGCTTGACAGATACAACTCGAAACGAACGAACGAACGACTTTTCGAAATGCGGAACTCGTCTCTATTAGGCAGGTGGATGTCGGAACGCGTAATATTTCTCCAACATCGCACGTCGAAGACTGCGTACATGGCACTAGCAAAAATCACATTAAAAATTTATTACCAACTTGAAGCTCGGAACATAGATCCGTCTATGGCGTCCATGAACAACACATTGGACTTGTGGCTGGCCACTATAAATATTTAGAAGGGTCAACTCTCCCTCGTCTCAAGGGAGATGAGGAAAACAGGGTTTTCAGCTACTCTGAAAGATTTGCCTCTGAAGGCTCTTTTCGTGAGCTGCTCGTCAGACGAAGTCGAATTGATGCAACGACCGTGGCAATAAAGTACCGCTGGCTTGTAGGCGAATTGCGATACGGTCAAATTGTCGTCTGACCCAGATGGATCTTCTAATCTAAAGCAATGCCTACAAGATCCCATGTGAGTTGCTCCACGTCAGTCAGCTGAAGTAATCCAACGAAGTGGACTGCGCAATTCGCAACGCGCGACGGTCGTTGCGCGGAAGACGTCTTCTAATTGCATCTGTACGATGGCGACATTAGAGGAAACGACGACGGTGGCGCCACCTTTTTCGAGAGCGAACGTTGATTTCACACCCGTTTTGAAATATTGCCTGAAGACGTGTCGGAGTGACGGACAGCTATTCCACTCAGACACTGCAGGCTACTTTCTCTGATTACTTCGTGTGTCTGGCCTCCGAAGGCAGGTTCGAATAGTGATGGTAAGCTGTCAAGTTAATATCTATATATATATATATTACAGGAAAAAACCTTTTAGCCACACTAGCAATCTTTTTAATGACGATTGGGTTTGGATGTGCTTGTCTATGTGACGAATATTAGGTTCACTTGAGTGCTCAACGTCTCTGTTTATGAAAGTTTAAGTTAAATGTATGCGCCACTGTTGTGCATAGCTACGGTATTTCTCAACGCGGTCCGCCCCCGGGGCTGATTGCACCACGTCGAGTAAGAGGCTATACATCTGGCACTGTTATTAACTTTGCGCGTATTTTTGTTTATTTCTACTCAATGGGTTCTAAACAAACGTGACGTAGATGGCTGCACGCTTCTTGCGGTGTGTTTCGTGTCCGAATTCGCATCTGCCATCTTCTCTACGGAGTAGCAACACGACCGGTGCAGGTTAGTCTGACACCCGGCGATTCTACGCTTGGACACAAAAGGAGCGTTCTCATATTTGATCAGCATTCGTGTCAGCGTACAACGTCCAGTCAGCACAGACCTGTAGATGTCAACGGCAGGAATCGGTAGATTGGCACTAACCAACACGGGTCGTTCGCCTGTTCAATAAACTATCGTACTGAGTCTCTTCAGACGTCACCGATTACCTTCAGCCGTCCATGCGG
>MNPL01008371.1:0-33236 GCA_002081605.1 Tropilaelaps mercedesae | reverse complement strand
TCCGTGTAATGTGGAAGCACAAGGACATGCACCATATCGGCGGGCCTAATGATGACATGAACAAAGTTTGCGGAAAGTTGCAAGATGACCAGTTCAAAAGAAACCCTGGTCAGTTACTACGCATATGGTTGTACCGCGAGTTGCCGAAGTGATGAATGCGGTGGAGAATTTATTAACAATCACAGATTTCGAGTACTACGGCTGTAACGCAAGGGTTCTTCGTTCTTTTCCGTGGTTGTGCAGGCTGGGGCAGCGCTTCTCTCGTAGTAGTCCTCTAATTAAGTAGCACTTGCTGTAGAATTAGGTAGAAAATATTGGGTCCATAGGAATTCCAAGTAAATTGACAATGCAGTAACTTGAATCATACGAATTGAAGTTTTGGAATTGTGCGCCGCTGATGAGCATTTCTGTAGTTATGGAAACAGACTCAGTTCAGAGCAATACAACTTTATTCAATGGAAATTAACGTACGTTTTGTTTTACGTACATTTAATAGTGCCTCAACTAATACATTCAAACAATACACTGCGCGTAGAACGTAAACTGCATCGTCGTAACAAATGATTCGATTATCATTGATGTTATATCAATTGATTGAGTGCTATATTGATGTTATGGTGAAATTATAAAAATAATTTATTGAAAATATCATCTTAAAATTTGTACGAAACCGCCAGACAAAAGTGTTGTTTAAGCGCTCTGTGCTCGCAACGGCTCTAGTGCTTATTATAGCGCTGAATAGATTATTGCGGCGAACGATTATTTTATCTGTCATATTAAACTCAAAATTTCAAAACATTCTGAGCTTAGAGGCATCATTGAGTTTCTATATCGTATTAACAAAAGTGCCTCGGTGCCTCATAAGTACCGAGTCATTACATGGAATTATTACATAGCCCGGTGATCAGTAAAAGCAATAGAAGATTACGCCAACGATATAGTTCGGCGCCCGGAGATCGTTATTCATGTTTGTCAAAATTTAAGGAAAAAATGTTTAATTGTACCTTCATGCTAAAGAATGAGCTATTTCACGTTGTTTCATCCATGTTCCAGTACACTTGTGTATCTTCGATCATTAGGAAAAAACAACCACGCGAATTAATTACTGTGAGTTGCATTTTCATCAACGTATTCGACCAGCAGTCAAGTATGCGGATGGCTGCTAACAGGCGTCGCTAACAGTAACTGCCTGCCATGGCGCCCTCCAGATCACAACGCATGTTGAAGATCTACGTTGGTAGAGCGGTGAGGGTGTGGCATAGCAGACTTATCACGAGAGTTATGCAGTGATGGCTTGCTGGATGAAGGGTTGCTCGGCATAAGCCTTCGTCCTGGAGAGTTCGATCAACCTTGCTTCATAAAGCTAATTTGCTTTTTTGAAATTCGCAAAAACCCACGATCAGCTGTATTCCCGACATTCACACGCGCTTGATCTAAATTTCATTTGGGTGGTCTGTGATAGATAACAGGGCCGCCGATGTAAAAACACTTAAAAACGATTCCTATCAAAATATGACCTAACGTGCGCTGATGTGGTCAATCCGTCTAACAATTACCGTAATGTTGAGTAAATCTGAACATGTTTGGAAAGGTAAGAAAGTTGTAAGCCTGAAAGTTGTAAGACTCTTGTATGATTGAAATGTGCTTGTGTCTAACGCGAACTAACTTTGGTCGTGGCTTTATTTTTGTAATTTTGCAAAGACAGAAAAGGAGATAACTTGTGATTCCTCCTAGAAAGGAGATGTGAGTGGGGCTGCATAATGAATAATGTAGCTTCTTAAACAATAATATGTATGTGCACAGAGAGATTGTGTTTATACGTTGTTGTTCAAAATGAACGGGCTGTAAACATTGTTTCGCGCGATTATGCAAGAGATTAACGATGTCATATAGATAATCATCAGAATATAAAATGCATTGAAATTCTGTTATGCTTTTGTAACTCTAGCAGCTACGAATATAGTACGTAAATGATCATTTTTAAAACAGTTATGCATAACATAACCTTAATAGTAGTGCCCATCAATATGTGTTTCACACACGAAAAAATCGTTACAAGTCGAACCACGTTGTTATATAGTTTGCTTTAGTTACTCTTCACGCCTTAATGTCTGATAAGAACCTGCCAACTATACATGGAAATCAAAAGTCCGAGATTCATCCGCTTTAAACCTTCTAGAAATTTCAGCCCGAAATTTCTTTTTAATTGAAGTAAGGCTCTATTTGACTGTTGGTGCGGTTGAACTAGAATTCTTGGTAACAAAAAAGTAACAAAACAGCAAATCACTAAATTTACCGAAAAATTGCGGTCCTTCATCTGCAGCTAACAAACGGAAAAACTATCCCTTACAGCGCATCTCAAATCATGGGTATCCAAAGCTACACTAAATCGTCATTTAGAAGCCTTTATAAGTTCATTAAGATTGAAAATTTAACTCTCACAAAGGCCTATTTTGCAAATCGTACAGCTGCCAATAGTGAGCCAAGTAGCATGATGGCTGTTGCACTGGTTTGCCGTGCCGCTGGAATTGCTATTCGCTGAGCATCCGAATGCGAACATTAAAGCGTTAGAATGCTTAACACCGCCCAGCAATGTCAGATCATAGCTTCATTAACCCTCCCTCTCATACCCAATTTATCACACTACAAGCAGGCACATTAGTGCATACTGTGCTATACCGCAGTGGGTTACCCCATCCTAACGGCCTTCACTTGTGAGTCTCCTTTTCTTATCTCCTAATTTCTACGTTTGTTGTCCGCTACCGCTGCGGCTTATATTATACGCGTCTTTTTGGAACGTATTATAGAAGAAAAATGCTTGTTCAAACTTCCTTTAAGATAAAATTACGTACCGTTTTCCGTCCTGTTTGATGGAACTAAATGTTCACTGTACACAACTATCTTCAGTTAAAATCCTTATCAACAGTAAGCATGCTAGGGATTTAATTTTTAAGGCTAATTCTAATATGTAACACGTCGAGTCGAAGATGTTTGCTTGACGAAGTGAACATTGGAAATTGTATCCGACACGTTCCCGTCTAGTGCTATATATCTCTAGAGCTTTCAGGGATTCAGTATCGTTTTAGGAAGCTATGCTCATGTGGATCAGTCAAACCATTAAATCTAGTTAAGGAAGTTGAATCTATTATAAAGCATGGAGTAGGCTTATGTGCTATCAGATAGTAATTTAGTGCTACGGCAAATAAGTCATTCAAAGAGCGCATGGTTCGAGTGCCAGAAATGCAGCTGCAACATAGGCGAGTTTGGCATTACTAGAAACGGGCCGAAAGCCGGTTTTGCTATCTCATTTTTTATTTGTTTGCTTCCGTAGAAAACTACAGAATAAGTATTCAGATAAAATGAGTGATTCAGAAGCTGGAAGCTTGTTACAAGCAAGATTTTTTTGTTTACAGTAAATTTGCTCACTTACGAACTTCGTCACCAAGGCTCACTCGCGTATGGCATATGTATATTGCACTAAGACCTTGCGGACCTTCTCATACACAAGTAGAAGACTGTACAATATTAATGCAGTTACAGCAAGCTATTCTTTGGTCACTGAGGGGCATTCTTTAGTTGCACCTCGGGTTAACCCTTACGAGATCACCAGGGTGCAATATTGGAGTTGCTTATGATGCTTAAAGCACTCCAGGTTATTTCGAGCGGATCTACGAATTAAAAATGAAGAATCATATGATATAACTTCCAGCCAGGAGGTATAAAACTCCAATAATAACATACTTGTTCTTTTAAAAACAAGCCCAGGCACCGTCCAAAAACGAACTCAATGACTACACTATCAGGCACCCGTAACCTCTGATAGACGCGAGTAGGAAGATTCAAATTTTCACAAGAGTACAAGTCAATCTCTTCCCCGGGATTCTTAGCAATTCTTGAATAAAACATCGAACCAGAAATGAAAAATAGAATTCCCCATCTTTATGAAATCGTGCCTTCGGAACACCAATAACCAAGAAACAGAGGCCATTTTGTGATAAGGTGTGAAATAGGTTATCTACATGAGATCCAGCCCCAGTAGTATTTACATGGATAGTCTGAAGTTTCTGAAATGATCCAACGAGACTATACATATTTGTGACTGTTTTAATCTGGGTTTTATTACAGTTCAATTTGAATTATGGTTCAATTTGAAAAAAAAAATAATTTTTTTCAAATTGAATTTTTTATATCATGAGAAATATATAAAGTCAAAAGAAGATGCATGCTTAAAGTATTTCAATTATTTCTCAAAAATAGTGGGAATTTTCATACACTACGCCAGAATTGTATTTTCGGCTCATCCAGTCGACAACCATGGTCTACGTAAGTTACTACCTTGATTTTTGATACTATCGACTGCTGCTGATTGGGAAATGGGCATATGTTAGTAAAACATCAAGTCATAGAATCATCAAGGTTTGAAACAAGGGGAAAAGAGCTTTAAGTTAGGCAAAAAGATATGTAATGAATGGGCAGCACAAGGAGAAATTGTGGCCTAAAAAATGGTGGTCAATTTATATTCTTGTTTACTAAGGAGAGGAACCATCAATCAAGCATTCAAAGATTATTTTTTCTCCCAAAAAGATTTATATATTGCACGCCACCGTGTTTTTTTTTACTAAAGCATTGCTTAAGGAGCTAAATCGACTTATACGGTTTTCCCTGCGTCAAATTCTATTTTGTTCCGTGTCACTCTAACTGTCAACATCCGTACGTATGTAGCTAATTATAGGACAGCGATGTATACAATAAAGTGCCCAAAATGCAGCGTCCACGGCAAACGTCTGTGCGTAAATGCGCACATTGGTGATTTCATTTTTGAGCGCACTGCAGTTGAATGGGCGGCCTTAAGAAATTGGACCTAACACAAGACGTTGCACCAGACTAGAGGACTATGTAAAGATTGCTCGTCTGTTTGTCTTTATTCAGCCACTTCGTGAGCAATTATATTTGTAACAGTAGTGGCAAAATTTAATAATATTTATTTAGTAGCAACACACACTACAGATATAAGCCTGCTTCGACAGAGAATTTAATTTTTGTTATATTTCATTAGGCTGATCCTTTGGAAGCGACGTGTGTGAAAAAATATAAGGGTAAGAGATACCTGAAGGGCTTCGTGACTTAAACATATCTCATGTCTCACAATGTCTCTTGTATTCAGTGCTTCTTGTATTTTTTAATTGATATGCCTGTATGAATCTCCAAACATGAAGTGAAAAAAAGGTCTCTAAGGAATTTAGTTTGATGCTTTGCAAGCTAGGTAAATGAACTCAGCTGAATGCTATTATACTAAGAACTGTTTATATAGTTTATAACTTTATATAAGTTTATATAAGAGTATGCTGGTCTTTGGGGGCTCTATTTACATTCCATAAGCCGCATATTTTTAGTGCACATTTTCAAACTAAATTGGACTAAATTGGCTTAACAATACAACGTACAATGACATGAAACCCTATGGCTGACTGACACGCGCATAAAGATCTCTTCTACATAACTAGGTTTTTCGTTCATTTCAAGTATGTCGTTGCGCATTTTCCGAAGATGCATTTCACTGATTTATGTATTTTAAACGGGAAATCCATCAACGTTAGGCATTTCTACTCATCCTGCTCAATCGCTAGGCGCATCCGCGTGGTTCACTTTTGATTTAAGTAACGTATAGCATGTTCGTTTCGCTTGATCGGATTCAGATCTCTTTTTTACTAAATTTTGTAGTGGATATTTCATCAGTACTGTAGATACAATTAGGTTCGATAGGGTTTAGCTAATACACTGAAGTCGGCCATTTGGTGGAGGCTGGTGGTTTAATAGGCTTCCTTAACTAGATATATTTTTTAGTACAGCAACAGTAATTAAGATTTCCCCAAAAAGAAGACGCTAACCCTAAAGACATAATGCACAGAAATGTCTACAATCAGGATAAAGTAATTCGGTCTAATGTATTACTATGTATTTACACAGTAGAAGGTATAGCCTTTTTAAATTTTGAAGAGAACTAATGCAATTTTATTAAATTGCTTCTGTGTTTTAAAAACTACTTTCTGTTTTAACAATCTGTTAACTAAAAAGACCGGCAGTGTAGATTTCGCCTGTATACAAAAGATACTTAAAAATATTTTGTTCCGCTATGGGATAGACTTTCCGCTACAGCATGCCGCCATAAAATATTATAAATTAAGCTGGTGAAGTTTCCATATTTTAGAAACAGCGAAGAAATTGAGTTTAAAAATTAATTTTTTGACCTGTTAATGGCAGCATTTCTCGATTTAGAACGTTTTTATATCAATTGTTAGAAACAAAAGAAATTGAAATGATTGACAAGGTAGTAATTAGATTTATCCCCAAAAAACGTGTAAAATCCGTGCTTTAATTGACCCAAGGTCAATATATACATTTCCATTATATATGCATCCTATATATGTACACATTTTCATTATATATGCATCCTATATATGTACACATTTCCATTATATATGCATCCCAAAAATGTATACATTGCCATTACAATGTCTATGATACGCATATATACGAATCTGTTACTCAGTAACCTGTTTATGTGTATCATTCAAGTGTTGCCTGCTTTTATATAGCTGAACAGTTCCTTTAGCCAGTTCTGTGCCGGATCTGCCTGTAGCAACTCGTAGAGTGCAAAGAAAATGATGACGCTAATGGTGCCTCTAACAATATCGTGTATAGGTGACAAGAAGTAGATTCCTATGGTTGCCGCATCCATCGTGGATCTAGTGCCTCCCCTACTCCTGTTTTGCAAGACTACCTATCGTGTGTACATGTCTTCGCATGACGCCAACAACAACGCGACAACTCGAACAGTGTTACGTGGTCTCTGCATCACGTGGCTCTGCCGGTGTGGGCGGTTGCACACATAAACAACAAGGAGAAAAAAGAGCAGACTAAAAAAAGAAGGCTGTGAACGGAGCGAGAAGAAACTGAAAAACGAAAACGCCTGAAAAACCAAAAAAGGAACGGTAAAACGACGAGATGTGGAATGTTGGAGTCCGCTGTCTCTTGTTGCCGTTGCTCTAACCAGTGGCTATTCTTTGCGAAAATATTGTCTCTTCAATTCAGAAGGAGCGAATGACAACGGTATAGAAGTGGATAGATTTACAAAAGAATGGATTGCCCCGTGAGAAATGAGGACGAACGTAATGAAACAACTCGTATCGTTTTCACCCGGCGGCTTTAGCCGTTCTGCTCTCTTGGTTCGAACTGGCATACTTGCTAGCGTATTTGCATTGAGAAATAGACACCCGGAGATAGTCCTGCTGCTTCGGTTGAAACTGAAGCCACAACGTCGTGAAGAGAGGAGGTTCTGAGCTAAAAGGAAGCAAGTACGCGGTTGATGAGCTTTCCAAACCTCCCACAACTGAGCGAGTCAACTATTGTGATAGAGGTGGAAAAGCATTGCGCACGGAACGAGACTCTGCCTTAGCTAAAAATATGTTGCTACGACACTGACAAGGCCCCACGAGAGGGTTGATCTAGTATTCGTACGACTAAAATGTATGCGGACTCTGATTGCGTTATACAAAAACCTACTAAAAAAGAGTAATACCCTAGTCGTTCAACGTTGAAAAAAGTCCACTCAAAAAATGTATACGACAAAGATCGGCTAATTTAAGACCAATTGTTGTTATTGCTTATTTGGAATGCCATTGTCGACTTTTTAGTGGTGGCATATTGTGGAGTCATATGAATTCACCTTTTAAAGGAAAAAGCCGAAACGAAGCTTGGCGACCAAAGATTAAGGAAAAACCTGGTTTGAGCTTGAGCGTCTTTGCAAATATACCTAAGCAAAGCCTCTTGTAATGAGGACGAAGTATTAAAAGAGATGCTCACAAGGACTTAGGCGAATGCATAGCAAGGATTTGTTTATGGATCTCACGCCTAACTTGTTAAACTCTTATATCGTATTTTAACACAGCCTGTCAAATAGTACCGTAGGAAACATAAAAATATTTTTTTGAAGCTGACCATCAGTCAACGTTTAACGTCCACGGTAGCAGTTTTTGCATTACTTCGACGGACCCCATATAAATGTAGATGTACCGTAGGAAACATGCCAATTTTTAACCTAACCGCTTCCATTGTATGCAATCGACTAGGCATAAGGCACATTTGTTCAGTACTGTAAGCTACGTGCTCCATTACTTAAGGTCAACATCTACGTACCAACATATTCACAATAACTGATTATCAGGAACTCAAATATGTCACACAATATTTTTTTCGTATTATATTATGACACCTAAATAACTTGAGTATAATATTTTAGAATAATAAATATGTTGTTGAAGATATATAATTACGTTGTGTTGTTCTTTGATACAGGCATAAATTGTTGCTCGACTGACTCAGCTTGTATAGGTGGTCATTAATTTAGAGTTGAAGATGTTTAAAATTGCTTGATATCCTTTGAGAGATTAATAAAAATAACCGGCCAATCGATTTTTTCTAGTTTTAAGTAAAAATACTACATCTTCGGTACAAGAATCTGATATAAGAATACTACAATAAATATATTGTTCGTAAAACCTCATGAGAATTGTCAGTTATGTGTAGGTTATTTTTAGGAAAACGTGAAATGAACTACTTCATAGATACTCACGTTTATGCCATCCTGAGGATTGAAAGGTAATAACATATGTGCGTTTGAGGCGATAGCTTCATAAAAAAAGAAAAAACGATACATCGTATCGAAAGAACTCAATTTTGATACATATGTGAATTCGCTAGTTTTTTCCTGATCGTCGTTTGGCAATTAAATACGTACAAGGACAAAACAAAAATTTAAAGAGAAAAAAATATTGACACATTACATTTTATCTTCCAGAAACTTTTCTTTAGCTCTTTAGTAACTTTCTAACAAAAACATGTGTGGCTGTTAGCATTTATGGGACATCGATTAGCCCAAAACCACATTAGAGTCAGTAGGCGGACAAACAGAGTGTACCAACCCTGTGTTTCCGTCGAAGAGGCAAAGCGAAAAGTAATGCTCTAAACCAGTGAACTTAACTGCAGGCTGAAACAAAGTTATGTAAAGCCATGACGTAAAGTAGATGCGTCAGTAGCTGCTATAGTAAGAAATTGAAGAGGGAAAAATGGTTGACGGAATTTTTATTCACGGGCACCAGCCCCCAATTACCCGTCACCACCACAATCGCCTCCCTGCGTATTATGCGCTCGATGATCCCATCGTATCATTCACCTCCAGCAGCTGTTAGTTCCCATATCTGCTACCGCAGTTTTCTGAGCTTTCCTGAAAGCCGGTGATCAATTTAACGGTAAAACTGGGTCAATCGACGGTGGCTGCATTGGAAAACCAGAAACGCAGCAACCAAATCGGTGCAGTTAGAAAGAAATCATATCAAACGTGCACACGTGCGCCTCTTCACATAGACAATTATAGACCGAGGGAAGGAACAAAACTTAGAGAAATGAAGAGAAATACAAAACGTGAGTAAGAGATACACAGAGAGAAATATATGTAGAGAAACGAGGAGACAGGATCAGGGCAGAAGCAGGAGAGAACCGCGTTGTACCTTATTTTTTTCTATTTTAGTTTCACCGCTGCTCACATATCGTTATTTTCTAGTTTTCCTATTTCACCAATCAGTGCAGCCGTCTAGTTTTAGCGCTGGCTGTTGCAGTACCGTTTTGAGCTAGTCCCTACCCGCACAGCTGTGGAGATGGTCAAGAGATAGAAAACGGGAAAAAAAACTGCCTCGGAAGACAGCGGATGCTATGAAAGGCTACCAGTATCGCGCCTAAGAGGAAAGGCTCCGTTCGGCGACCAACGAAACACCGCATCGCCACCCACCCCTTCGTTTTTCGCGCTCTCGTAGTTCCTTCTTCACTTTCTGCCCTCAATACATTTGTCCCTCTGCCTTCGAAGAAGTCAATTGCAAGGTTCTATTTGGGGTCTCCAGACCCCAACACAGAAATCTGAGCTGTTGTATATCCGCGTGAGCAAGGGCTCATCCCGCCTGCAGGGCGAGGGCAAGAAGTGACCATCGGAACTTCCTGTTCTCATATCTTCTCTTGTCGGCTGTCGCGCCAAGGCGCCGCAAAAGCGGGGAATGACGAGAAATGGGTGCACTAGGGGCTGAGCTTTTTTCTCGTTTCCTATACGTAACATACGCCTACCACTACCTCAAGACGCTGACGGGCGACAATAATACTAGAAACGACAATGGGTCCATGAGCGGCGGCGTCTGTCGCAATGGCTCGTTTTATTTTTAGTCTCAATCGCTTTTTGTTCGTATTACACTGTTTGCAGACGACTGTAAGTACCGTTCAGGCGAAAGACGTGATGGAAGATGGAAGAACAATGTGTAGAACGCCATTGCCCTTGTCGCTTCCACGTGGGTTAAGGGTCATCGACACCGCCGTAGAAGCGGCGTCACCAATAGTAGGCGAATAGTAGCCGAAGGGAATGAAGGGCCAAGAGGTAGGTACAGCGCAATCATCTCCCTGACCGCAATTAACGTCTACATCGAAAATGTATGATAAAGCATTGCCTCAAAAACCTCTGTGTCGGTCGTCTTTAGGCTGCGTCTGCCATCGATACAGGGGAAAATACGGTAATCGCCCTACTTGGGGCAAACCGTCATGGGTAAAGTTTAATGTATCAATAAAACATAATACGTATCACTAAAAAATGGGAGTATTAATGACATGATGATGCCGCAGTGACTAGACAATTGCAAGCCAGAATACTAAACAAGCATTATATAGATTTCCATTTTTTCAAATATTTTCAGTCACATGAGCGTCATATGCTAGTCAATTAAGAATTTACTGAGCACTTTCACTTTTGCCAGTGCTTTTACTTTGTACTCGATCGCAGAGGGTTACCAGAAATCACGTAACTTCGCAGAGTACCTATACGAAAATAAATTGCTTTCAAGATCAGCTTCGGGGCATATATTACTTTGATCTATCCCAGAATGAGCTAGAGCAAAAGATGCATTTAAATAAGGGTTTAAATACATCTGTTTAAACTTTCATTTTAATTCTTAGGCAGTGCAAGTAAAAGAGTGTAAAAGAGGTTTTAATATATGAATTAGATGACAGAGTTATGGTGCATGACAAATGGGCGTGTTATACGCCCTCCCTTCTGAGGACGCGGAGAACAGAGCGCTAATACATATATCGGTGCATATGTATTAGATCGCAGTGTCTTTTAAATTTTGAAACGATTCTAGAAAATACTAAACTTTAAAATAATATTTCTACATATCATAAAGAGTTAGCAGTGCTTGACGCTACCTAGAAAAGCTCATATGGTGACACCATAATATTTGTATGCCCATTAATTATGCGCTCGATTCATATCTTTTTCTAGCTCAATAATCAAAGTTATGCAGAGACACCGTTAGTGGGTTCAAAACTTAAATTTTAACCAACACCAGGGGGAATCGGACAATTAAGGAGAATATTTAAATGTGAGACTGGCTCAAGTTTGTGTAGCTTACACAGCATGAAAATTATGACAGAGAATATTAAACTAAGGCCTATGAAGAATGTATCGGTTTAGTTAATTATGACAAACCAAGCTTACCGCTTCATGATGGAAACAAGACAGTCAAGTGTATTCTACTCGAGAAACTCGAAAAATGAGTTTATAGGAGCTGCTAATCAATTGCAGTGATAAGATAGTTCACCAAGGCAAAAAGGTGTAGCTCGTGTTCAAGGTCAAGCTTATTCGAATGTGTTTATACTTTGACGTTTGCTCCACATGGCAAGACCATTATTATGCTCCTAAGCACACTTCGCCCGTCGTCAAGGTCTCCGTTGGCGTCGCCCCCTTCTAATTAAACGAACGGCGATAAAAAGGTGCGTCCATCATCTGTTCCGCTCTATATTATTTATTTGGATTTACAAAGCGCTAAACAGATACACCGAAGCGTTGATGATCCACCATATTTCATATATTTTTATCATTATTCTATCAGTACCCAATTCTGTCCGCTTTCAGAGGACGTAACCCAGCGCGTTTTTAGGGTTTAGCGTATAATTATAAAATAGGGGATTAGTTACAAAAATCTTAGCGGTGAATGTGAACCACTTACCTTAATGTCAAACATCAGCTCTAAATATTAGCAGCGGTTAGCAAAGGTTTATGTAAAGTCAGAACCGACAAGAACCGAAAAGTTCCTGAAGAAGATCTGTTTTAATAGTATAAGGGAAGCAAGCTTTCAGCTTTCTCCGTCCGTACATCGCTGCCTCATAAACCCGACTGGGTCGCTTCCGCCTCTGCGTGCATGTTGCGTGATTTCATATGCAGGAAATAGACCCCTAAAATTGGGTTGCATGGAAAGTAATTTTTTTCTGACTTACCCCTGACGCTTATCATGTTTCCGTCTGAAATAGGCCCAGAACATAAGCACAGAAAACAAGGCCCTTATAGCTACTGCTGTCGCTAACGCGGTAATTGACAGGCAAGCTAAGTACCGAACAGAGTGAACAACATCTTCCAGCAAGCATAACATACAAATGTATGAATGTCACAAACGGGGGAATTCGCAGTTACGGGGCCTCGGGCTATGCAGAGAAGACTTGCTGCCTTCAGTTTCTCGAGTCCCGAACTCGAGAAACAAAAACCTCGAAGCGCGTGCCATCGTCAAGCCCAACAGCCCGACCAGATGACGCATACACATCGAGCGGCCATTAACCATTGTATAGTATATTTAGGAAGGGAGGTCATATTGTGTAACGACCCGTGTTCCTTGTGCTCATAACAGAAAAAAGTGTCTGCCTGCGAATTTGAGAAGTGTAAGAGAGCGAAGGAACATGGCGCATCTGTCCGTGACATAGGAGATGTAAGACAAACGCAAGTAGATACGCAAATACTTTTTATACGTGGCTTATATGTACGGTGCCAACAGCAATGTTGCCACCACCATACATATTTCGGTTGGTCTCTCTATCTGTCCGCTTCTTTTTCCAGTTCTTCCCCGCCTTTGCTCATCTTATCGCATGCGCTTCATCCGCTCTCATAGTCGGAGCACTAACACTATCGAATGGTGTCCACAAAGCAAAGAAAGGCGAGGGTACGTTTTTTCTTCGGGCGCTTGGCTTCTAAAGGCTTTAGCTTTCTCAGTCGCTGTCCTTTCAACGTCCAGCCCATATCTCTCCGCAGCGAGCAGCGGCAGACTGATTGGCGAAGCGCCCTGCGAAGAAGTCCAGTCACGTATTTCGAAGCCCTTCTGCTTGGTGTCTTCGTATGTGTATGTGTGGGTATGTCTTGCCTATTTACGCCTTGCCTCGCTGCTGTTGCGTTATTGTTGCTGCAATCTTTGCTATTCATGTTGAAGTAGCTGTTGTATATATTGTTGTTGTTGTCTGAGCCAGTATAATGCTTTTCAAAGGTGTAATACATAGAAGCACCCTAAAATGCATCCAAAAAGACTCGCTCCCAAGCTTGTACCCTTGCCGTGAGCGCTTGAGACCAAAACGGTTCCGAGACAAAAGAACAAAAGTTGGGATTGGATCTTTCGATCTGGATAAGATCATGTCAGCTTGGCTCTGGGGACAAGCTTAGTAATCTTAGTGTTATTCAAAACGCTTCGCGACGATCTATAAAAATCTGATATTGATCGACATTCGGGAGGCATACTAACTTAGCCGCTGTATACCTTTTTAAAGTACGGTTACCGTTAGTCCAACATATTAAGTCTATTTTTATTCGCAAGTGCATTAATATTTCTGTATCCATTTTGTCCCATACATAGTATCCAAGTCACACCCTCTTTTGTTCTCATTGACACACCCTCTTCAAAGGATGTTTTTGCGCCCGATTTTCGCAAACTGCTTTTTAAAAACACTTTGCAATGTAAAGGAAGGCGAAGAAGGAAAGAATAAAGGGACAGCTGTCATGGATAGCACACTAAAACGTTGGTTGATGTTCAACGCCGATTTCTAAATATAAGACTGAACACCTGCTTCCTACAGATGTGCGAAACATTTGGACACAATGTAGGCCAATGAAGCCAATTAAATTAAAATGTTCCGAGGAATCACTTTGTACTAGCTAGTTCACATAAATGTATAAATACAGCTCAGTACAACAGGAATTATGAATGTATCTCGGTCGGCTTTTCTGTTCATATTTACAGTTGATTATATAGCTTGCAAGAGTACGGCAAAGCCCTAATTACGCGCCCAATCAAGGCTTACGCGAGAATCCCGCTGTGCAACACTGCTGCATACGTTGTTCTGAGCATCATCGCAAAACTTTTAATTGGATTGCTCCAGATTGTAAGTTCGGCCCGGACGATGCAAATGCAGATGGTAGAAACCAAATGCAGATAGACGCACTACTATACAAGTATGCTTAAAGATAAAATCCTCAACAAAAAATAGAAAGGCAATCATAATATTTCCATATCTTCACATACACTTGTATAATTATATAATTCATGTGCATAAGTACTATGCATTGGCGACAGTTTATCAGAATGGCCATCCTAACCATTCAGATAGAGCAGATTTGCTACTGCAGGCGCAAGAAGATATGTAACTATTAGGGAAAATATTTACATATCTTGTTGAAACTTCTAATCTAGCAGTATCGAATATAGTCAAAGTACCACATAGCAGACTGTGGGCTCTGCTAGTGTCCGCCAAGTCACGACAGAACATGGGAACCGGCTGTGAGTGTCCTGAGTGAATGAAAATAATTCATCGCATTGAGACTAATTTCACGTTTTTACTATAAACTGAAAGGTCAACTAAATAAGCTATAAAAATTATTTATATTAGTTTTATACTATAATATTTAAATATTAATTTAAGGATTATAGGATCAAGTAGTGTCCTAACGTACCAGACGTAAATGTCAGGACCGCGTTGTTCAAGCCTGAAGCTTAAAAATTCGAGAACCTTATAAATGGTAACATTTGATTTCTCCATATATCTATCGTAATCCATGTAAACATATCCCGGATTCAGCAGATAGTGCTTTAAGGTATTTGTTCATTATCCAGAACGTGAAAACGTTTATTCCGCAACATTCTGTAGAACTTCTGAAGGCGAATCTAAAATAAGCTGGCTTTTTTGGCTAAATTATTTGGAGCAG
This sequence comes from Tropilaelaps mercedesae, assembly GCA_002081605.1. Lineage (NCBI taxonomy): Eukaryota > Metazoa > Arthropoda > Arachnida > Mesostigmata > Laelapidae > Tropilaelaps > Tropilaelaps mercedesae. Next base: position 18,130 of record MNPL01008371.1, on the reverse strand, counting down.
ATTCTAGCTCGAACATTATATATATATATATAACAATAGTAATGATCATAATATCATGATAAAAACAAAGTATTAAGAACAAAAATTCCAATCTACAATCGAGTTATGTAAATAGGCCCCCTTATTTTAAATATGACTGGAAGAAGATCCCTTCGGCCGTCGAGCGCATGAAAGGGCGATGAAGGGGTTCAAGAGAGGCATGCCAAACGCTCAACTTCGGCGCATCTGTAAGCGACAGGCTTTCTTCATTTTCGTCGTTTCCACCATCTAATTTTCGTAGGACATACGTTAGAGCGCTCCCTAAGAGTTTCGGCCGCGTCGGTCGGTTTGACGCGCACCCTTAGGAAAATCGGTTCCCGTTCCTCTGCAGGGTGACCTCAAGGGAATTCTAGTGACATGCGTCTCTTCTTCTTAAATGAATGAAGCATGCACAATCGCTTTCCCCGCACCTTTAACCGCACCGACTTCATGTGAGACTCGATGCGTGTGTGACGGCAGGTAGTCAATAATTGGTAAAAATACACGTGCTCAAAGAGAATCGCAGCTTTCGCTTGTTCGGGAGATCTGCCCCAATGAACTGAATTTATCGCCATGCCTTCCATGTCATCGATATGAGACACCCTTATTGCGAATAGTATAAAAAGAAGAATGAGGCAACACTATTTTGCGATGTTAGTCCATCGTCGTAATAGAGAGTATGACATTAACGAATGTTCTCTACCATTGAGAACTACCGAACGCCTACGACTTTCCCTATAGCTTCACCTTACGGAACTGTGCGTTTTTACCGAGTTTATAGTTTGAGCAATTCCAGTAACATTAGTTACGTGTAGTATTAATTTTATGGCATAAATATATTCTATAGAATCTAAAGCTAACTTAAAAACAATCGGGTCGGTGACAAACGTGACACATTAGATAATAAATAGTAAGTGCAACTTCTCACCTTACGCCTACTTTTAGATGCTGCTTATGGATATTCTACCACCGCATAACAATCTCCGATTAAATTGTTCTTTGACTTTTTTTTACTGATTTCAAGTAACAGATATTGTGAGCACAGCAGTTTGCATCAACATGTAATGGCAACTTCACACATCTCTTAAAATTTCGAAGCCGAACGGCCCACATATCGCGGGCATTAGCTAAGAGAATGACCCCTGTCTCTTTGCAGCGTTGGCTTTGGCCGATATAGCGTGACCTTGAAGAGGACAGATTGTGTCTGAAGATTGGCTGAAGGGGGCGGCAGTACATTTTAGCGATTTCTGGAGCCGCCCATGACAGGGCATTCGGGTGCCGGAGGCAACTCCCACCATCTTGGCGTCAACGGTCGAACCGAAAAAACATATCCTGCGTACGATTTTCATGTCGAGTGGTCTCTAAGGAGCACTTCGATGTTTTCTGTCCATTGGGCACCGATTTAATAGGGTGGCGGATAGCGGATACCTTCCCAATCTGCCAATTTCTCACTGCACCCGGCGTGCTCTGTTTCACCGCCAACACCGACCAACCGACAGGGTCACAGCGATCGTTACCGTTCATATCCCTTTGGATCGGGGCCCTTGCTTTAGCCCTGACTCCACCAAAAAGAATTGCTCACTCGCCATGGTTTGAGTTGTGTTCGTCTTGCTGCTCTGCTGAGATTCAAATCCTTTTCGAGGGTGTTTTTTCCCAATAAAGATATATATAGAGGTAAATAATATCATGATAAATTAGCGAATATGACTTTGACCAGAGCAGCACAATTACCGCATTAATTGTAATAATAATAATAATGGTTTCTGGGAATTGTTGACACCTAAAATGATGCTTTATTGTAGTACGCATATAGAGACACGCACTATAACAAGAATGGGCGTCATACCCTCATGTGCCGAAACTGGTCAACTGTGGTAGCTGGCATATGGGTTGGATGGCAAAAATACGTTTCGATGAGGTAATTTAAATAACTACACTCACTAGGCAATATTTATTTATTTATGCCCTGCATGTGAGGAAAATACAGTTAAATTGTTTTATTCGGAAACAAGTTTAAACGAAGCGAAGACTGACCAAAATAGCTAGAGGTGATTTTTTAGTAAATTCCCCAGACTCAACGGTTATTTGAGCAGGTTAAATTAAAGAAACCTCTAGGGCTTACTACTGAAAAATACCTGTTTCAAATACGGATATAGACAAAAATTTTTAATCCAACATTTATATTGTCAAAAGCAAGGATAGAAATGGTTAATACGAGTCGTTTGTACTCTGGATTGATATTTAGCATCTTAAAATATTTTCTGAAATATTCCTGGAAGCTCATTTCTATGTTCTAATAACTATGTGCTTACAAAAATTCAATATATTGCTAGAATAGACCTATCTGTACGCACACGATTTCTCAGCTCACTTCCTGTCCAACTAAGGCATACAGACCTAAAACGAAGCAGTCCTCCAATCTTTACTAGCCAATATTGCGTCTAGATATATATAGCTCAGTTCAGAAACACTAAAGCGTCTCGTATGAGACCCACAAATAGTAAGTAGTTGACAGCAACTCAATCAAAGCAAAGTGAATTCAACTTGGTATTAGCCGCATCTACAAGGATGAACTCAGGAAGTCAGGAGACGGACGTTTCGCATATGCGAACACACTAGGGTTCAAAACGATCCTTGTGTAGAGGTTTATTTTTGTTGTCATTGTACAAATGTTACACAGAAATGTCTCTTGAACGATGCAACCAAAACGTTGTTCGGATAAGTTACGAAATTTAATAAAAAATCGGTAAAGCAAAATTTGTTTTTGGTCTATAAGCTCTGATACTCAACAGCATATCCCATACAAGGCGCAAAATAAAACGTAACGCTTGTAACTTATTTGTCTTAAGCTTCGACGTGCTAAACGCATTCGATACAGCGAAAACTAACAGAGACGCCTTAATTAGCTGAATCAACGACTGAAGCTACAAAGACTTCGGAACGCCTAATTGCTTTTCCAGATTGTCTTACATGTCCCGTCTAATTTTCCTCTTGTTTACTCTTTAAAGACCATATACAACTAGAGTTAGCCGAAACATTAGAGAAGCAGAACCAGATTAATACCATCAAAATGCAGAAGAGACATCAAAAATTACGTTCATTAATGTCATATTATTAGAATTGAATAACCTAAACAAATGGTCGAAAGCCAGAAAAATTAGCAAACAGAAATTTTGCTTCGCACAAATTGTTGTACAGCAAAGTGTAAAAAGATTAGATTATTGGTACAGAGCTTGTGAGAAATGCCCGTATACAGATTTTGTTAGTGAGGGTGCGAAACAGTGCTTAGTTAGTCTCAAATTACATTCTGTGTACGTAGAAAGTGACCGGTGTGTATAGGTGTATATATCATTGATGATGCGTGATTTCCAAAACAGTACAGACGATTATGTTGAGATACCAGCCTACTTGCTATAACGGAGAGGCTTGAGCTCCTCTACGCGTACCACGTGCACAAAGCAAAAAACACGATGCTTGTAATAACAGAATTCCTAGGGTGTTATCATCCATCAGTGGAAGACCCCGATTTTTTTGTTGTCCCACTCTGCACGACCGCTTAGTCCAAAGGTACAACTCTTTAGTGCTTTAATTATTTATCTTTAATAGTTTGCAGTGGGCGCAACAGGTCTTTTTAAGATGGACAGCAGAGTTATAGAATAAAAAAAGGGTAAATTCTGAGAAATACTGAGAGGATATAGTACAACCCAATACCATAAAATAAAGCACAGTTGTTAAACAGAGAATAGCAGAGAAAGTGAAAGAATTTTTTTCACCAAGAATCCCACTCACAAAAAACGGCTGCAACGAGCATATAAGGATAGTGCATATAAACTCCAAGCTGTTACACCAACCTACATTTGTATCCAAGTTGGAGAGAGCCCCCAGTTATTCTAGACGTGGAATAGTTGACTACCAAATGTTTACGCGCAAAAGACAAATATATGCTCCGTTAAATTGAGACATGCAATTAAGTATTTATTGTATTTCCAGCACTAATTAGCACGATTGCAGAAACCCCAAGGAGACATCGGAACGAAGTGTATAAAACACTAATCAAGTGAAGAATGCTCCGAGTGTATGAATTTTGAAGCACGCGGAGAGCGCGAAACGAATATGCCAAAAAATATATTGATTCAAAATGAAGATAAGCTGGTTCGTTGAATGAGGCAAGGAATAATCTAAAGAAATGGTTGAGAGAAATTGTTCATTTAAAGTGGCTGCATCGCAGCGCTCTAAATACTTGCTTATTGTTTTCATAAGACATACACTTCATTGGTATCCTTTTAGCCTTACCGGAGCGAATAACAACCAGGCTGTCTTAGGCGTCCAAATTCAACTATTTCTACCTGGTCCTTGAGTTCAATCAGTTCGTATATTAACTCTTGTTTTCACTGCGCTCTTTCCTAGATTCGTTTTCTACTAATGATGCCGCAGAGGTAACTCCCACATTTTCATCAGGTTTTCTTGATGGCCTTACCGCAAATGAGCTCGAATGCCCGCTTACGTCCAATGATAAACCTGGAGACGTGGTACACCTGTTCAGCGAGATGTACGACATCATTTAGAAATTATAGGTGCTGCTCACAGAGTAAAACGTATGCCATTTATGCGCTATCTGGTGATTCGTGGAGACTCGCAAATATCATTTTAGGAAGTTACCATTAGGTTGCTCCGAATAACTGAACATTCTTCACAGACATGAACGTTACTTCTACCCGTGTCGAACGGATTTGTCCATGACGACGAAAACTGCCTATAATCAGCGGATCTATTATGAAAATTGCACAAGCCCAATGAATTTGTTGCTGCCGGTGTAAAACTTTTCTCACATGCTTGTTAATAATTTGCCGCACATGCACAGTTTCCTTGAAAATCGTTTCCCGTAGACTGTCCCGATATGCTGCCAATATTTCTCAGCCATTGCATCATAGACTCAACAGGCTAGGATTATTTCAGGCTTGGATTAACGCCCTACGATGACAACAAGTCTGTTCAAATTTGAAACTCAGAACTGGTACCAAGTCAACGTCGTGCTGAAACGGAAAAAAGAATGCAAAATCAAATTTTCAGTGCAGCATGTACCAGATACTATTCTATCATAGTCTAGTATCGGCAAGTTCGTACGCTCTTGCTCTGGTTGCTATGTCTTACCAAATATGGATATAACTATTACTTAATTAAAACATAGCTCTGGTAGATTTTGACAAAAACCATGAAATAAATAGAAATAACTTAAAAAATTTGTACAACTTATACAAAAGATATGTCGTCAAAGAGCGAAATTGTGTGAAGTACTTTCGAACACAAGCATCAACCAAACTAAAAATCCCCCTTTTAACTCCGATCGGACGAACAGCTACGCTTCTCAAAATAGTACAGGCGTGTGTCAGCTTTAACGAATTAATTAAGCCGACTAGAAAGCTAATCTATCTGCAAGGTCGACATTCCTCAAGCAAGTAAACGTAGCCAGTGCCTGTATTTGAGCGAAGGCTGGTCGAGAGTGAACTCACATCAAACGCCGACCAAATATATATAACCAATGATACGTCTTTTTGTTAAAAATGAAAGAAATAAAGAAAATTCGCTACTAAGAAACCAGTTAATACGAACAGAATCCGTGGTTACGTAATACATTAGTTTTGATAAGATTTCTGTATGTCGTAAAGCTACAGTACGTACGAGTAAAGCTACAGGAATACATATATATATACATTTAGCAACTGCTAATATTAATAATGAGTGGGCTTAACAAACGCTCAAGCTGTAATCTGCCATTTCTTTCAGTCATTTGGCAATTAGATGTATCCCTAAATGTAAATGGTCGTAGATCCTGTAGATAGTTATTATGAACCCAGTACCACTATTCCCAGGTGGAACCTAATTTGGAACGCGTTGAACATGCGACCTGTAAGTTAACCCAGTGCTGACCGAGTAGCATGGCATATAGCCCTACCATGTTCGTTCGTTTATGAGTCGTGTACATTCTGAGCGTCCATAGCAATTCCACCAACGGTAATTACCTACGGGGCTATTATCATCGCTACGATTACTCCAGTTATGTTGTTTCATGCACGTACGTGTATATGGAGTAAGCAAGTAAAAGTGCGTTCTATTTCTTCACCATGCACGATCTTACTGCGTAGGTATCCCATCTTCTTGAGAATAATGATTCTATGAGCGGAGCTATGTGGATCATTAGGCCAGAGTTGTCATCTCTGAAAGGCAAGCGACCCTCGGGCAAATCCACACCGCCACTACAGGCTTAAGCCGGTAACGAAGGTATGGCGGCATTGGTGCCAAAGGAGGCAATTTGCGAGCATTAATCATGCGAGGATGCTGTATGGTAATAAAGAACGGGCGGGAAGATGTCGGAGGGGAGCGACCCGTCGTTGAGGAGAAGTAGAATGGCTAGGAGGGAGCATAAGAGCACGTTGAGTCTGTTCAAGGCCGTTCTTCTGGAGCCACCTAGAAGGCAATAATGTTAATGTCACCCCAACTTAGTTGGTCGACCAATCGTGACCGAACCCTTTGTCAGCAGGCGGAGCGGCATCCTGGCGCCAGCCATGCCTTCCACAACGTCCGGTGTTACCAAAGTCGAAAAGCGCAACAACCCAAAGATAGTAAGGGGAAATGAAGGGAGAGGAGACGCGGAAGTGGAAGAAAAGAACGGAACGGAAACGCAGATGGAGACACGGCATTGAGGACCTGAGTCGCACAAGCATTCTTCTCGCCAGAAGACGTCTTAGTAGAGAAAGATCCCTTCAAGGGTTGTTGCCATTGCAAGGAGGCGTCGTAGTGCTATAGCTGAAACGACATTGGCTCTTACCACACGCGATTATGTAGCGCCTGTGTCGTTCCCTGTCGCTTTCGTATGTAAAAGTGCTGAATTTAGCGACCGGAAGACACCTGGATTTATCAGGAGTGTTCTTCATTGTGGAGCACTCTCTGGGAGGCGCGTGGTACGATATTTGTAATGGGTACGAGAACTCAAGGTGTAAGACGCAAGCTATATATTTGGTTTACGCTAATATCAGTTGACTGTGGTGCGCTCTAGGAAGTGTATATGATCATTTGCGCTCACTGCATCATTAGGCACACTGTAGTGTAAGAGATAAGAGCAACGTGGGCTTTCATCTACATCAAGCAACATCGGTGATATACACTTCACATGCTCACAGTGAACATAAACCCGGCCTGAAGTTAAATTACATGGATAATCAGAGGATTATGCACTTTGAACTGCTTAACTGTTGGTCCTTTAACGGTACATTTTGGGCGGCTGAAAATTAACAATAAACATATGTATATATATGGTACAATTGATATTACCACTAAAATGTGTGCTTGTTCTCAAGCACAAAATCAATTCAAACAGTGGCCGCGGAAAAGTTGAGCTTGTCCGCGGCTCGAACTTCAACCATTTCTTTGTGGACTACGTGCCTTAGCATTATTTCTTGTGGCATGCATTCTGGTCGTGGGTAGAACCTCTGCGGAACGATTACATAGGGATTATGTGGAGAGAAAAACGGAATCGACGACGCGAGAACAACAAACATGATCCCTAAAGGAGCATTGCATGCATGCTCGGTGCTGCAGGGAAACGCGAACTTGTTTGTTAACATTAAGAGCTCGGAACTACATTTACTGTATGCTGCTTCCTGTTCGAGGGCGCTGATTATCTTGAGTTGCTGGGTCGAGGTGACGCCCCTTGTACCGGGACAGCATACGCTAAAGAAAAGGCTTCAGCTTTTTATGTTCGACTCGTCCAAAATTCATACCTTCATACGCTCTATATTTGTCCCGTAGCTGACAGCTTCATCAAGAAGAATGAGGCGGCAACCCACAAACAAAGGCAAACATGGTATTCTCAGGGTGAGCGGTTATTTTCAAAGCAGGTTAAAAATATCGCGGACAGGTTTGGTGCGAAATACCGTGAGTAGATTTCACACACAAGTTGCCGTCGTAATGAGTGTGCTCAGTCAGTCCTTTGAAAAAATATATATATATGTGTATTTGTATATATATATGCACGTATATACATATATAATTTTTTGTTGGGCTTCTAGTATCTGGTCAGCTTCAAAGTATCATTGCTAATTTTATTGTTTTTCTAAGGAAAAAATATTTATAAACATGTTTTTGTTTCGTAAACATTAATGGCTTTTGAATTAGTATAAGTTATTTTATCTCAAAATAGTAGACATAGATTTCGTATATTGAGTTTTTCTCGTAATGAGTGGAAGATGCAATAAAGATAGTAAGTACTAAAAATTAGTATCTAATAGTATCTAATAGTAACCTCTGGGTCACCAGATAATATTATTGACGTTGATTTTTCTTATAGAAACTGGGTCCGAATAATAAGTAAATGACAGAACTTGTAGCTACGCGTGAAGCATGTTCAGACACTTTTTGTGCATAGAATTTGTGCATATTTTACCAAGTGCATGTTTTTTTTGTAACGGTGAATAGTTTAATATGTTTTGCTTGAAGCCTAATGGTCTAAAAAATAGAAAATTATGTGAGCAAATTTAAGCGACCTAAATTATTTTTTAACATATTTTATTTGAAAATTGAGACACATATTATCACCTAGAACATACTTATAAAGGCATGTTCTAAATAATTGTTGCAAACGTAACGATTTGTTTATATAGTTACCCTCAATGTATGGTTACTACCGGACAACGGGAACACTTATTTTATAAAATGTTCTCATTCCATTGAAGTTTGACATGGCGAACATATAAAATATTAAAAAACTATCAAATGTCGTGTGAACAAGGACTCTAGAAATAACGCACTCGAAAATATTGTTTGATGAAATCATAAAAATTAAAATATCATAAAGTGGTTGAATTTTGCGGCAAATATAAAGGAATCGTTTTTATTTACAACCATTAGTTTTATTGAATTACTTAAGTCTCAGTACCGATGGAATATTTAATCTAGTGGCTAGATCTCAACACCTAAAAGGGGTATTCAACTTCGCCGCGGAATGCGGTGTCAAATGCATTAAAACTATGCCCTCATGCTTTTTGTTCTGCCTGCAACCGTTTTTATATACATATATTTGCATATATTTTAAAGATATTTGCACATATGCGCCACTCTAGAATGTAAAATGGAAGAATCGATACCTAGAAGTTTGATAATGTAAACTATCGTGTACATTTAATTTAGTCGGGTGGATGAATTAGCTTACAATCATTTGAGGGCGGTCACTGAGTTAGGCAGCGAAATCATATAATAATATTAAGCTCAGCCTAACAAATTAACTAATTCCAAATTTTCAAACCACCTGAATACTAAAAAAATTTGTAAAAGGTCTCGTCGACTAAACTGGAGTCTTACGAGGACTTGGTTTCAACTAGGCAGAATTATTTTGTAGAATTCTTCAAGTGATGCGACGTTTCTTCTCTGCAGGGGTTTAAAAAAGCATCACGTTCTATAAGCTCAAAAATACTTCCATTCATTTTAGAGCTTGTTTGATATCTTTGCATGCTATGAAGCCATTGCCGCGTCCGTTTGAACATGCATTACCACTCGAGTCTTCACCATTTTACTTCTTTCATTTTCGTTGTTAATGTCGACTCCAGTTCTCCACATAAGTTTTGTGTTTCGTCTTTTCTTCAATAGATTGGATTTTTCCCACTAAAAGCTTGTGACCTGTTTTAACGTGCCAGCTATCCTACATGAGCAAAAATCATAGTTTCCGCTGGTTTTGTTTAACATATTAATCAGTGTATATTCGACCACTAGGGAGTATCAGCTACCCAAAAACTTGCCTTCCTATAATGCACTCTTTCTCCTATCATGTGCATATTTCTCTTATTTTGTACCTTCTTCTGATGTAAGCATTTTTTTCACGAGCATATTTCCATTGTTACCAAATATATGCATCCCGTATTCACAGTTTTGATAAGCCACACAGACTATGTAAAATCATTGGTGATTTCTGGTATATGACGACGTTATTGTCGTTATGGGCAAGGTTCCGTATTCCCCAAGATGCACATTTCATTTTAAAGTGCAATGCCATTTCACGCTAACAACAATAGTACGCGTGTGTGATCCTGCGTTGAAAAGCGTTGAAATCCTGCGAGTCAAGCTACTCGAAATACAATACTACTTAGGCGGAAAACGCAAAGGCAAGCACGTCGAAAATTTTTTAGAGAGATAAAGTGTTGAAGATACTGTTTCTTTTAAGCTCAGTTGAACTGTTCTCCCTATGGTTTTCTGAATCGACGCTAAGGTAGTAGCCCTTTCCTATTGCAGAACCGGGACTTCTTACTTTTATTCGCCTCCTGCGATAGATCAGCTGCATCCAGTCCTGCACGAGGTTTTTCTCGTTGAAGCAGAACATATCTGAGCCATAGGTATCTCGAATCATCTTTTTCTAAACTCGATATTGGCAAACAGAAGCTTCTCACTTAAAGCTTTTTATGATTCTAGCCTAAACGTGCGTGGCATTGCACAGATGAGGCAAGTATACAATTTTTGGAGAGTAAGTATAAATTTGGGAAGGGCTCCGATAGAAATTTTTACGAATATAGAAGTAGGTGACTTTTGACTCGGTTAGAGGTTTTCTCAACTGAAAATGGCTACAATTGACCGTGCACCAACAAACGACTAATGTCGATATAAAATGAAATATCAAAACGTAATTTTGATCATTTAAATAGATATCCTATTCATACGATTACTCTCTAATACCAGTGCTTAAGGACAGCATCGGTTCGCACAAATTCTCCGACTCATTGTCGACTTTATGACTCATAAGCACAGATCCATCTTCTGTGCTAGAATGGTTACGAAAACTCAGATCGTTTACATTTTATGAAAATAGCTAAGTGAAGTTATACAAACAAATGTCAGGACATAATGTTGGACTGGTGTTAAATCGATGGGTGTTAAATCTGCGGAAACAGATCAGGTATTCGTAGTTGCTTGGTTCATCTATCTCTATAATGGAGATTTATCTCTTTAAACATGCTCTAGTATACGCTACAGAGCCAGTGTGCGAAGTTTCGTTCGGTCTATGCGCACTTATTTCTTTGTTGTCGATCATTATCCACTCGTTGGGTACGAATGTTTGAGGCTAGCCGCTTGACCTCGAGCTCATTCCACTTTTAAACCACGTGCGCGCTAACACAGCATGATCAGCATGAACAATTCATACAGTCTCAATTCATATTCGAGCTGGGGTATTTAGATTTAGGCAAATTCCAATTCTCCACTGATTATTTTTCTAAAGTTTCCTATCCCGGCAGTAGGAAAATTATCTACTATTTATGTGTGTTGTATACATGCCTCTTCCACCGAGTTTTCCTGCGTATGCGCAGGTCTGTTTCCCTAAATGAAATAGATACATACATGCATTATTGTAGGAGCAGCTTATGACGTGCTCACAGTAAGAATACAGATGTAATCACTGGACAGATGATCGCTGTTGTCATAAAGGGTATCCTAAATTTTATTTAAAATTGCCGACTATAAGAGACGCGACAACATGAGAATTACTAGCAAGTACGCCCCCTATCATGCCCACATAAACGTCCGCATTCTCCGGCACAATGTTAGGGTCAGCAAGTTGTCACGCACTGTTGATAGTGGTGCTCAGTTTAGGCCATCGGCATAGACGCTGGATGTTTACTTCAGAGTAGGCCGCTTGGTTGAGTACCGCCCACGATAAGAGCTGCTAGCAAAACTAATGTTTAGACTACTTTGTGGTTTTTGCTCTTAGCACCTGTCATGATGGTGTGGATCAACATGGATTTTTAAACGGACGAATAAGCAAAATCGCTTTCATTTATCAGGTTTTCTGGTAACTTCTAGGAAGTCGGGGACGTCGGATTGCGATGAGGCGCTTAAGTGTTCGTGATTAACAAAAAGCGACCGCTAGTCTTGTACGCCATGGCGCGTAAGTCGCGGAACCCGTGCCTTACTAACACGCAGCTGCGCCACACATTTTCAATTAAGCTCGTTCGCTTCGAGTTGATGTATGCATTCGTTCACATAAGGTGTCTGACATTGGGCAAACTCTAATAGGATGATTACAGTTGAAGCAGCGAATAAAGAATGTTTTACTATACCAATGAATACTGTTGAATTATTAATAATAAATTATTAGGGAAAATCCGTTGACATAAATGAGTAGATATGTTATTAAATTTTTAAATAGAACTATTGCTTCGTCTCATAAACATTTATATTGGTAGATCAAACTTCTCCAATAATATCTAATAACTTTGCAGACTTAGTTGCGTTAATTCATTAGCACTCGGAGGGCTTTAATTTTTTTCAATAGAATAGTTTCCAAAAGAAGCGACCATTTTACTAGAATCAATTATTTGCACAGTTTTTCTAAAATAATAAAATTACCTGTTTTCCTAAACTGTAAACTTACTTTCCTGTAACGATTGTTGTTAATGATCACTCTGGCCGGTTTATTTTAAAGTATTTTTTTGGATCAAAAAGAAGGAAAACTGCTTTAAAAAAAGGGTAGTCTGGGATTATTCATATGTTGACAAAAAGTGATTGTTCACCAAGAGCTGAAATTATGTTTTACACGCTTAGCCAATTTGATAAGCCAATGATAAGCTTATCGACGGTGATTGAAGCGTAAAATCCTGGGGCTTGTCTCTTGAAATTCTGCATGTTAGTGGTAATTGCCTATCCCACATTCCGCACATGCATATGTCTAAGAACAGTATAAGGAAATAGGCCGCTGTCGACTGATCTCTCAACGGCAAACTATAATTCGTACAGCTAACATTTGGCATAATCCCTTAGTTGTTCTTTACTATCAATATGACTGACATAAAAAATTCTAGTTGTTTCTCAGGATCTTGCTTAAAAAATATCATCTATGAAGCTCGTCCTGCATCGATCCCCATTTATCTATATGACGAACGGGCTTAAGTCCGTTTTAGGTTAGCGTTGCTAAGCGTCGGTTTAGCTGAACATTAGCGCCGCAAAAACAATAGCATTCAACTTCCTTTTCATACACCAATACATAAGAGATACACTTATGTATATAGAAACACACTATAAAAAATGTTTGTCATGTTGAACAGTAACAGACAACAAGAAGCTAATCCTAAGTGCTTGCTCGGGTTGGGTGAAGACACCTCTTCTGAATATTTCATTTTGTCTGGCCGCTGCGTTATTATGATCCGACTGTGAAACGCATCTTTGCTTAATAAAGTACCTTGCAGCAAAAGCCAATTTAGTGAGGCAAGTCTAAGCAATTAGGCTTTAGAGCTGTTGAATACGAAGCTGCATGGCATGTGTTCAGTTGACTCTTGCTAAATCGATGATTAATTGCATTATGAGTAACCGCGTAAATTACTTAAAGGAAATCGCAGGCTTCCCAGACTAGTTTGTTCCTCAATTTGAAATCTCAAATGTCTGAGAATTGTATGGAAATCAATAGCAATAAAAAACGTTTCTTCCACAATAAAAAACCTGCAACTAAAAGTTCAGAAAGGTAGAGAAGAATAAACGCTGTATCTACACAATTAAATAGCGATTAATCATTATAATACTTGCAAAAAAATATGGTTACTGCGTGACTGGCAAGATTTCATATTTAAGAGGGATCGAGGATTGCAATTAATTTGAGCATGCTACCTCTATTTAAAGCTGACAAAACTCGAAATGGCTCAAAGTGTCAAAAGCTAAACAATTAGTCGTTAGACGTTTATGAGATGTTGCCCTATTTGCCAGTAAGTCTGTATACTCCGCTCTGTTGTATAGTCGTGTTCCATCGGTTCCAGTGAGCTCTCGGGATTAAGCGAGCGACGGCGCCAATTCCCAGAGCGAACGAAATAGTGCATCGGACAAGGCTCCCAAGAGACTAGTAGGGATTCAGAGCTAGGCCCGCTTTAATCATCCAACGGCATCAAATGGGTCTGTACACAGCAGTAGCAATACCGGCAATAACTACCCTGCGCTAACACCTAATAGCGACGTTTCGTCTCTCTCGTTAAGCCCGAACTCTAAGGACGCGTTTGGATACCACCTGATACATGCATTCCGCCTTGATTTTATGCTCACATACGACGCTCGCTTCGCATGTGAACGTGTTTCTAATAGTAGTCTTTTTGAAAATCATTCTTAATTATTTACGTGATCCGTTTTCTGGATTTCTGGCTCTTCATTTATGCGACTCGCTAGAACAACAGTCAATACGACGCATTAAGCAATAGTTAGCAAATCTGTATTTTGTAAATTCTTCGTAGTATTTCATTACGTGATAACCCAAATTGAGCACAATTCATTATATAATTAGGGTATTGGGAAAAAAGTATCTGACGCGTACGGTAGTATTAGGCACAGAGAATGCAAAAAATATCGTTAAGCTTCACTTGATGTTAGTAATTAATCGTAAAATAAATCTTGCACCACACAATAAGAGGAATGCGAAATTTCATAACTAGAGAGAAATAAAATACAGCAAAAGGAATAAACCACAGCAAATTCAACGAACCATACGCAATGTAGGCAACACTGTTGTGACCATAGCGTCTACCACCATTACACGTAAGTGTTTTTAGGCCAGGGATGCACAATCACAAACCCCCTTGACTGAAGTGGTAGACTGAAAGTCGCATCATTTTGTTTACGGCCAGACAGGAGGGAACTACTGGTCTGACGGTTACAAGAAATTTAAATCTATGTTTCCTTGTTTTGAACAGTAGGTATTTCAACAAAAATTTTTCCATTAAATGTAAGACTTTTATTGTGTCGCGGACCGTGCGCGGCTTGTCGCCGTATGTTGGACACTCCAGTTGAAGACTGTCTTTCCAGAGAAAATGAAGAAAGGCAGATAAAGCGAGTTATTAGAGTTGGTGTCAGACTAAACATTTTTTGGGTCTGGAAAAACTGGAACCGTCGGGTGCAAATTCCGATAGTAGCGCATACATACACATTCAATGTTGAAGGTGATTAGAGGTTTGGACGGTGCCAGCTCAACTGCATTGGTTAGGATGGTGTTCTGATGGTTTCACTTTCTTCCTTATGCAATGGTCTAATTTCCGAAACCTTGGGATTGAAATGGGAGGAAATAGGACGTGAGAGCACTTACGAGGAAGCCATTGACTAGCCTTTACTAAATACGTTCATCATGGAAAATATAAAAACAGGGGCGGTATGCTATGGATACATTAGCGATAAACCTTAACCGGGAGCTTTAGTTGCTACTGTTCGTTATACAGTACCACTAGTCGTTATACAACAGGGAATCAGAGATATTACAATAATCTCTCATAGTTCGACTTCTTCTATAACAGCCAATCTATTTCATATGTATTAAGCTCCTCTACTTTCCTCACATGTAGATAGCTTCGCCCTACTTCTACCGGCAATATTTAAACAAACGCAAGTATTCCACATCCGTATAGAAATCATACGACAGATGGCCACTCTTTAGAAACCCTTATGGCTAATCTCAGATTACTGAGAGTCATAACAAGCAGACATTTTTATGTCTATTAGTAATTTTAGTTTTTCTTTTCCTTATTTTTACAAAAAATTTAGAACACTCTTGATTGTGATATGTCAATGTTTATTCCTTGGTATTTACTGAATGTGTTACAGCGTAAATGCGGTGAGGTATCTCTTAAAGATTGCTCTGCACATAAATAGACCTATGTTATTAGCATAGTAATCATTATGTTTTAGCCAATGGCACGTGCATCTTTTTTCTTAGAACGCATCCGGTACACAGACCCGGTAAATTATGGCTTGCAATTCTGAAATATTCAGATCGGTATCCAATTTCGTTTACACATCCCATATCCTACATGCAGGAGCTTAGGTAATACTAATTTTTTATGCCACTGTAAATAGCTGTTTATCAATATCCTAAATAGAGCTTTTCTTCCTACATTAGCTTCACTTTAGAGTGGGTTATTGTCTAACTTCGAAGTAATTACTTTTTAGGAGATTATCTTTTTCGATCCCAATGAAGTTTCTATCTCAACCCCGTCGTGCTTAAAAACAAGAGAATCTTTGAATTTATGTAATCGTCTTTTTACAACCATGTCATTGGCGAGCGGTGTGGCACATTTCTCGAATGTTGTATTGTAGCGATCTATTGTAGGCAGAGATTACAACGTCCCCAAACTAAAACATTTAATTCACATTTGAAAAGAAGCTTTTTGCCTAAACAGCACTTATGATCGAAATGCTAAATGACATTCAAACTAAAAAAGATATGCCAGAAAATACGAGGCCTTTGTGAACGACTAACTAAGTCAATGCCTACTAATTATATAATGTGTCACAACGCGCTGCCCTCTCAATTGGTGAAAAAGCAAGACGAAATCCATTAAAAGTTTTATAAAAAGATTTAATAGGATACTAGGTTGCGATAAGATCCTGTCACCGTACTCAACAAGTTTGCATGTCAAAAGGGCACAATGAAATAAAACATTCAGACTCTCTTTACAGATGATCAACCATGATATAGTGTTGTGAACTGGGAGCGTCAGTGCCTGACGGATGGAACACGTCTCTCATTTGACCGTTGGCTCATTTGGCCCAGTTCTTAGGAAGAGTTTGTTAAGAATATTTCATTACCTGTACCTTTAATAGTAACAAATGTCGACGCTTATTTGAAGACAGAATCGCGTCCAATGGTTCAGTTATATCAATGGTAATAGGTTGAGCACTGCTTGAAAATGTCTAGGTAGCCTCGTTTTTTAAGACACGAGATCCACTTTGTCTTTTGGCGAATCTTTCTTGATCATCATTAACGTCACTTTCAGGTACATCTTGCGATTAACGTGTTCTATTAGGTATACAAAAGTTGAAGGTTAAATGCACTGTAACGGATAATACTTTCCAAGCGACCCGCAGAAAATTTCAGCACATCGAGGCCGTTTAGCTTTAACTTTTTAATAAGGGTATAAGTAGCGTAATTTGGATGACGTGCTTACAAGTCAGTCCTCACGTGAACATAAACTTCCTAGCTCACAGAAAAATTGTCGAAGACACCATAAGGGAATACATGGTATACGTTTACCTACTTTTTAGTGTGTTTACAACCAGCTTTACTTGCTACAAACTGTTTAAATCTTTCTGTAGTCCCAATGTGTCCTCAAAACAAAACAAATTTGCTTTCGTAAAAGTGCATTCTGCAACGACACAGAGAATACAATAATCACCATACAGTGGCCGTACACAGTACACCGGTCATATATTTAAATCACTAGTCAAAAAATAGTACTGCTTTAGAAATAAGTTTCAGATTTTGCGAACTTACTGGTTCCAAAAGACTTTTATTGCACATTAAAAATCGTGTTTTGTGGTTGGCAGCGTTGAACGTGTACCTTTTAGACCGTCCGGGGGTGACCACTTGCAAAAAACAGCATACAAAAAATTCCATTTCGAAGTCGGGAGGGCATATTTTTTGCCTTTAATATAAGACAGAGTTTTAACGTATTAATTGCGGGTTCAGTGAGCTCAATTTAAAGCTTTTGAAAAACAGACCTACACAACACCAAAGCGATCTAAATTCGACTAAAACGTTTATCCTAATGGCTCGGTATTGTTTAAATTCCCTGTGAATGAGTGGTGGTATTAATTTAAGCAGGTGCGTTAAGAAAAAGTATTGAAGCAAAGTGCCTTTTAGAAGAGCCACCCACGAAGCGAAGCTGTGCTGAACGAAAACAGTCTTGTTTCGAGTATTTTGAATGCGGACTGTAGGAACCAGTCATGTTAGTTAAGTTGATGAGGTTTCTGAATAACACATTTGAACTTACTCAGGAAATTCTAATGAGGCCTTTTATAGGTGGAGAAAACAAAGACTTCTAGCGAAGTCGCACATACGGGAGAGGTTATTCATAGGAACGTATGTATCTTAGCATCTTCTCGCCCATGCAGAAGAACCTCGTAAAAGCTCACTGCAATTTTGTTTATTACGGTTATTATTGGGTTTCGTTGCGATTAAGGATGAGTTAGGCTATGGAAGGACGCATTGAGCCAGCTACTATAATCACAGCGAGTCTTATCATAAGAAGTCCTTGATACTCATTCTATGTTTTTTCTTATCGTCTTTTAACGGATCTATATATATATATATATATATATATATATATATATA
>MNPL01008369.1:0-25800 GCA_002081605.1 Tropilaelaps mercedesae | reverse complement strand
TATATATATATATATATATATAATTAGTACTACATTTGTTCTGTTGTGTATGCTCTTCCTTCTTCTAGTTCACTCTCTTTTGCTCTCTCTCCCTGCCATTCTCACTGCGTTGAAATACGTCAGTTAATTAACTAGCCAGCCAGAGAAGTCAAAGAGTAGACAACCAACAAAACACCAAAAAAGTATTCACCCCAATTCCTTAATTTTATCTTAATCACCATCAGCTTTGCCACAGAATCATGTGATCATGTTTGCCATATAGTGTAGCAGTCTTGCGCGTTAATGGTCTTCGATAAAGTTTCTGCTGTTATCAGTTAGTTGAAAGGACGTTATCGTATAATAAATGTATAACAACTACGTGTAATTATTATTCGTCCACCATGCCTCAATTTTGGTTATGAATTGGACAACATCTGGCGGGTGTACGGCAAAACGTGTAACACTCATATTTAGCCTGTCAAGAAATAAAGGTTCTTCAATCCTTTGTATAACGATTCTTCTAGTTATGCTATTCGGATTGGACCGTGAGGTCATATTACAACATGATTTTCTACTGATTGTGCAAACCTGTATACTTTGCCCTCTTTGAATTTCTTTGTTTTTATTATTGTTGGATTGGCACGTTTTCTCACGAGCGCGCATGGGTTGTTGACACCCTAGTGCCTTATTCGAATGGTATACTGAAGTGCCTCCTGCCTAATTCGTAAATTCTTTAACAATAGCGGAAATCATCAGCTCATCATCATCATCATCATACCAAGGGCATTCTCTACTATGCGACTGCGTTCTGCATTTGTTTTTTGTCAATTTACTAATGATGGTGACAACTATATTAGCCACAAGAATAGTGTTCACACAAATGCTTTCATTCTTTATACCGACTTTAATCTTACAACCTTTAAAACACACTGTACTCGCTTCAGTTTCGCTTAGTAATTTAATTCACTCAGTTTCGTTCTGAATGGTGCTGTTAAACCCACCCTGTATGAATTAAAAAGCAAGCGTTTACTAAGTCAATCCTCGTTCTAACTGAAAAGATTCCATTAGGACTCTGTAGCTGAGACGACAAAAGGCATGTAGTAAAAGCAAACTCTGCCATGTCCTCTTAAATGGTTCAGAAATGAAAAAGTGAGAGTACTTTTTATATCGTCATTGTTTTTTAATATTTTTTTTGTTTCGATCAATAGGTTTTTGCTTACAACCGTATACTAGAAAAAATATGTTGGAGGCTCTTTAATTGCTTATAGCGCTTCTCACTATTACTAATAGATGTTTCGTAATGTAATAGAAGAGCAATCTACGGAATTCCAGTGTTCCAGATATATGTGTGTTTTATAGATTTTTCTTAGCGTCGTTATTTGTCGCCGCCGGTTCAGCTTTTGTTGCAGTCAAGAAAAAATGACTGAATTTTCTGCGGAAAATGCGCTAGGTTTAGTAATTAACGATCAGCTCGGCTGATATAGTATGCTCGAATTATATGCATGCACATATTGTCGGTACTCCACCGGAATTTTATCGTATTCGTTTAACAAATTGACCTACTGAGCGCCAGCTGTATCAATCGACCTCTTTTAGTCTTGTTATTTTTCCTTTTCCCTTGACGGCCATGGTTCAGCATTTGCGAGCTATTCGAGTCACTCTACCGAAGTACCGCCGACGCCCGTCCATTCTAATTAAAGTAGTAATATCAATAATCGCAGCAGTAGTAATTAGAATGGTGTGCATCTCGTGTGACTCTTTACTTTGCCATTAAATATTGTACACATGCCCGCAAATCTGTGCCAACCAGGGCAGCCAACAGCACAGCGATCAATCCCATATCACCGATTGTACTTGAACAGTTTTGACAATGTTAGACATTCGTCCATTTCTACGTTGCGTTTTTATAAATATGTGGTTATCTCCCGTCAATGCATGGTACAAGATTTCGGCCAGACAGACACCAGACAGGTGATTCTAGCAAAGGACTTTTGCCAGACCAAGGTAACCGCCGTCTTCGAAAGCATCAGCAATAACGACCATGGAAAAACTCCAACGAGTGCTGGCGAATTCTGGCTGGCAGATATTTGACCCTCCACATTCATGTTGGCGCCCAAGAAACAATAGCGATAACAACAGTGATTCTACGCGGCTCTTCCCGAACTGTGCCCCGTGCAGTGTAATAACATATATCTAAGCTTTTTGCCTTGTCACCTCCTATTAAGCACAAGACACGCTTTTATGTATAAGTGTATCTGTCTACCGGGTAAATTAATTTCCCGCACCTCTGCCCTCGTCCCGTTCTGGGACTACGAACTGCCCCAGATCATTGATATTTTGATGGATTCTGGTTGTCAAGGCTGTTGTTGTTACTGTGCTCAGTTTTCATTCTTTGTGTTGCTGCTGATATTCGCTGCTATTATTATTATTATTATTATTATTGTGGATTTCGTTGGTGGAGATGAAAGCAGGAAATGAATATGCCGGTGGGATCCTTTCGCATCCAAAGTCCGATGCCAGATAGATACCTTCAGGATATCGGTGTTTTGGGCAGTAGAGATACATATGACCAAGGGACGATTGACGGTCTGCCTCGCTCTGTCCTACACTGGTGGTAGACTGCCCATGTCGCACGGCTTTATAATTGTCGGTCGATTGCCGGCTTCGCAGCGCGCATGCGGAAAGTTTTGTCACCACAACAGCATACGCGGTAGTTTAAACGGTTGCTGCTTAAGCGATAGTAGTACGTCGTAGGTCTTCGTTCTAGTTTGACTACAGAACCGTTAGGGTCGATAGATTTTAGACAGGTTACTCCAGCGAATATAAATTCTGGCGGTATCCGGCGAAGCTTGCAGGTGGAACACCGCTCTCCCAAATCGGCACCACCTTAGCGACGTCAATTAGAGGCCCGATAAAGTTCTCCTAATTTCCGGGTAAGATGTTTATCGTAGAAAGATGTGTTCCGTGTTTGCGGATGACAAGCTGAAGTTATCAATAGTAGTTTAGTGCTTTGAACGGGCCGATTCTCCTGGCTAGTCTGTCTACAGTTCCGCGCACCGTGGCGTGAGCCGAGCAGGTGCACCAAGGCATGACGAGGAACGAGAGTGGAGATTGTGGAGGCGGAACGATGTGACTTTTCAACGTTTTCATTTTTGTCCTTCAATCTTCATGTTCGGAAGAGCAAAGGGACCTCTTTTATCTATGTTTTGCTTCAAAGCAGGGCGCACTTTCGCTTAGGCTTCGTCTCAGGCGGCTCGAGAGCTGCCAAAATGGCCTCGTCAAACACGTTTTTCAGCCCTTTCTGTAACGTAAAACAAAGACATGACCAAAAGAAAAATACGTTACAGAATGACGATATAGTCCGTAGCTTTTTACAAACAGTTTCTGGTTTAGAACCGACATAAAACTCTACCACCAAGCTTTACCAGCTAATTAAGTCGCTTAAAGGATTAAGCAATAAATCTATCCAAAGCCACTTTGTTTGACTACATGCGCTAAATACAAGTAATGGTATAAAAGTTTTCTATATTATATATAAAATATATAAAATATTTTTATTATGTAAGCCATTACGGCAACTGTCTGTCATGTAGGCATGATATTGTATTTCAATAAGACACTTTACTGTTCGTGTCAATAGTAACTAGCTAGCGCAGCTACTAGAAATTAGACGGCCTAAAGACATGACATATGGCAGTATCCATTAAGAGCAGTGCTTCCCTTCACGCAAAAAGGTCAGATCATTTGGTAATAGTAAAAAAAGCTTACTTGTGTCAGGGCGGAGCACTCAACGTATTTGACCGCGCGTAAGTCCTTGGCTAGTTTATCTCCGTGCTCGGCACAAACAGGTTTCTGTTTATTTTTAGCTAGTTTTTCCAGCGTGCCTTGGTCGTCCCGTAGGTCAATCTGCGTTCCCACCTGCAATACGAAATGAGCTTGCTGTGAAAGATATCCTAGAGAAACACTTTGGTATATTCCAATGATAGACCTTGCAGAAGACTTTGAATAAGTTTGCATTTGTTCGTTGAGACCATGAAAATAATTTAAAACTTATTCACAAAAAAACAATGTATTGTGCAGAAAATTAAGCTATAAAATGCACAATATATTAGCTAGTATATAAGTTAAGTAAAGAAATTACAAATCACGTTACTATTCAGCCAATTATAACGAAATAACGTATTGTGACATAAAGCCATGATGGAATAATCCAAGATAACGGTTAGTCCTCGCGAAATATTAATGATTAATTTTTGCACTAAGTTTACGAAATAAACTATCTAAATGAAAAAATAATAGAAAGAAGTTGCCAAATATAAATCGTTTCTATATACTAACCAATAGAAAGGGTGTTTTAGCGCAGTGATGCGTGATTTCGGGGACCCATTTTTCACGCACGTTTTCGTACGAGCTTGGACTGACTACCGAAAAGCAAACCAGAAAAACGTCTGTTTGTGGATACGACAGGGGACGAAGCCGGTCATAATCCTCCTGACCTAAAATTTTGTCCAACGTTAATAAAGAGCAACACGCACAGAAAAAACAGACAAAGAGACACATATTTTTCATTACTGCTAAAGTCGTAAGAAGAAATAACCGTGTCGACTGGCTGAAGTAATGTTATATAAAACATATACCTACGCTACCCATGTGTGCAAAACGCCTTGAATCACTTTCCCGTTGTTGTTTAGTTTCGTATAACTAAAAGGCTATACATTTTAATTCTGCCTGAATGTGACATACATTCATATCCTTATTATATCCTTATTATATATATCTTTATTATAATGGTCCAACTACAGCATAACAGTATCCAAACTGCTAGAACAAAGCCTCCTTGCTAACGTCCGTTAAATGAATGGGAATCTATATAAAAATGAATCGCACGATACAATGCTCTGACCAATCTTAGTTATTTTCCTAAGTACTTTCACTCAAAATAATTTGAAATTGTGCATCATATGACGAAAAATAAAGCCAATTGTGCCACGACCGCCAGAAAGAAAGGGAGACAAATATATGGTAGTATTTACAATTCATGAGAGCTCGTCAGATCCAGTAGCACTACTCTTTGCGCTCGCCTAGTTCCTAAACCATTTGAACGGCGAACATAACTGATTATTGTTAATTCTATTTTATTGCGGATACGTGGAAGGCAAATACGAATTTGCAGCGGAAGGCAAGATTACCTACAAACGACACTGCAGCATTTTACAACGACTACAGCATTTTACGGGTGATGGGTAATATCTAAGATATACAAAACCAAGAAAGCCACCCTTCCATCATGAGCAGTAGCAGATCAAATCTTGCTTTAATACAGCAAAACATGCTACGCGTGAGATGAGTACCATAACTTTTTTTCTTATTGAGGATCGCATAAGTTCAAGATAGATCTGCCCAAAGTGCGTACCATACACTAGCGAGTGTTTTTCGATATCTGATTCCCAGACGTGTTGCTCAAGAAAAATGCTACATTACTAATAGCTCTGAAGCCATTCTGTGTAATTTTTAGCTATCATAGTTCAAACATTGGGCGAGAATTTTAGATATGGCCAAACTGAATAAGCCTTCAGCACTAGTGTGATGATCTACATGTTTAAAAAAAATGACAAGCTGTCTTTGTACATGATGTCGACAATGAAATTCATTTTCATTTTTACTGAGCAAAACATCCACCCACCGGCTGTATCGAAGAGACCTAACGTATATGGTTCCCCGCCAATCATTACGGTGACAGCATAGTTGTCGAAAACGGTCGGAACATACTCCGAGGGAAATTTGTTGGTGGTGTATGATATGAGCAGGCAGGTTTTCCCCACCGCTCCATCGCCCACCACGACACATTTGATCGTCTGCATTCCGGCCCACGCCTTTGGGCCTCAGCCACCTCACTTGAATTCAGATGTCCCACGTCCAATCGGTTTGGGCGCTCTAATGAAGCCGCCTTTGTATGTAGGGTACGGGTGACGTTTCAGAAAATGAGGTGGGGGTTGAATTTACATTCAACTTTTCTGCACCTTCTTGATTACCAGTAGCTCGGTGATTGTACCTTGCCTGTTTCGACCACTGCTAGACACGGCCAGTGTCGTCGATATCAATCGCCAGTAATCACTGTTGTGGACGTTTGTGCTACTGTCAAACTACCTCGACTAATGATACCACTGGCGAAATTTTTATATTGTTGTTCGCGATAGGTGCAATGTCGGTTTATGGCGTGGAACTCGACACGCACACACACTCACACACACACTCACACACACACGCACACACGCACACACACACTGGCGAGCACCGCGCAGGCGTTCTCCGCGGGGGGTGACGGCCCTACCCCGCGGCTTTTCCTTGCCACAACCTGCAAATAAATGAAAGGCGCAGCTTAATATTAATGAATGATAAGAAGGTTAATGAGAATCAGTCAAGTAGAGGTAAATAATTTGCTATTATTTTTCGAACTTGCATTTTCGAACTAGCAGTGCTGACATGCTTCGTTATAGCCATTGATGTACGTAATACGCTTACTTCATATTGATATATGGCAGTGCGTTTAGGAAAAATAAATACGTGACTAAGCAACAGGGCCAACACGGCAGTCTGAAGTTGATGCTCAGACATTATATTTAAACCTGAATAGTAAACAATAGAGCAACTGACTGTGTTGTTATTATTATCGACGGTTATTTGTCGTTCGTGTGAACATATACTTTGCCATTTGCTCTACTGCCAAGCTATGAATAGGTAGTGCCAGAACCTAGAAAACAGCTTATGCAAGGGGCCACAATATCGTTATGCCCGAATACCGCTTGGAATAAACTTGATTTTGTCAATAGACGCAAGGAAAAGGATCTAGATAAAAGCTCCACTTATTTGCGGAATGGTATGCAGAACCGCCAAGTCTCGAGTGTGCGAAGGCGTACAAGTTTAGTAAATAAGACCTATTAATGACTACGACAAGATAAACCATGACTCCCCCATACACAGACAGCTACGAAGCGGCTCACCAGATAGATAGGTAAACGTCAAAATACCTACAGATGATCTAAAACATACGTCGTATGTGGTATGTCCGGCCAGAACTCTGAGACCCACAGGCCAAGAGCAATAGACAGTTTGAATATATGAGATACTTCGATAGTCTTATAGTTGCATGTCGTGTTAAAATGTCCTGTGTGTGTGTGTAGGTAAAGCGTAGTAACCTTGAGGGACCTTATCAAGTCAAATAT
Source organism: Tropilaelaps mercedesae (assembly GCA_002081605.1). Lineage (NCBI taxonomy): Eukaryota > Metazoa > Arthropoda > Arachnida > Mesostigmata > Laelapidae > Tropilaelaps > Tropilaelaps mercedesae. The sequence continues at coordinate 18,598 of MNPL01008369.1, read as the reverse complement.
CTATGTATATATTACATCTATGTAGAACTGACCGGCCGCATGTTATTGATTCGTTGAATTAACGAATATTGATACCAGCATTACAACGCATTTAACAAGGTACCGACCCCAGTACTCAGTGACAATTATTTAAAATAAAAAATTTAAAGAACATTTTGTTGTCTTGTACTGTCTTGATGGGTGCCCAATCGGAGGTTGTCAAAGAACGCTGTAACAAACTTACAACGATAGGTTTTCGAAGCAAAGAAACGACAAAAATAGACAACTAGATTCTAGTTTCTTCAATAAATCCAATAATAATAATGATAATAAATTCTAGTCCAGAATTTCTTATTTTCCTCATTTTGCGCAATTTGCTTCGGTGTCATTAGCTTTATATCTCCTTACGAGTCTCTCTTTCTCTCCCATTAGTTTCGACTGAGTAAAAGCGTTTCATTTTGCTTATTTTCAATTCCTCGGCCAAACTGCGATTACAAACTTCAATCCAATGACGATCCACAATCCCTGGGTTGTTGCTGAAGTCACGACGACTTCAGGCGAGCGCCCGAAGAAAGTCACCGCACCAGTCGCCGCGGGGTACAACTGAATTGGTAGTCATTGGCGCCTGACATCCGCCATCGTTTGCAGTCGCCCCGGAGCAGGCTCGATGGAGACAGAACGCCCAACTGCCGCAAACGTAGACGCAATCAGCATCAGCTTCAAAGCAGCGAGTTAACAGCTCGCACTTGCAAACAGAAGCTTAGAGATAAGGTTGAAACAAAAACAGTTATTCGGTTATAATATTTCTGCATAATCAGCAGCAAACTCCGTCGGAATGATTCCTCCTAAATACCCCTCACTTTCCTTTTTATACATCTGCCACGGAAAACTCGTTAATGTTAATCAGAAAAAAGCAGAAAAGCCGTTTTATGCCCACTTGTTAAACACCTCGTACAACTCTCCCTCATTAATCCATGCTCTCACACTTTTCTTGTTTATTCTCTTCACTACTTGACATGATCGGACGTAGATCATCGACCTTTCCTTCTAGGGGTTTGTTGCTTTCTACTCCGACCAATCCAATTTAACACATGTGTTATGGGCCATGAACGTCACCTAAATAGATTCCGTTACTGACGCATAATGCGAAAAAAAGGAAGGTCACTGAAGGTCTGCTTCATTATTAGAGCTTCATAGAAGTAGACAGAAGCGTTAGCTAATCACTCCCGTTCCACCGATTCTCTTCACCATGAATAATAAAGAGTCAGGTTTTTCGTTTGAAGGACAAATACACAGCATCTTCAGATATCTTTTCTCCTTAGAAAAATAACAGAAGGCTTGGTAGACAATTGCTCAGCAGCGACGGAGTGGGGCGTATCCTATGCAGACCCGCCGCGATCGATTTGACAAAAACTAACGACGGTAAATAACTTGACAGTTATAGCAGACAGGACGATGCCCTGAATAAGTGGGACACAAATATTAGGAAACTCTTAAGAATCTTGACTTAGCTCTCGGTGAGTAGTGACAAACAATCACTGACCGTCGATGATCAATCAGTCTTTGCTGCCAACAAGCCGGCATCGAAGAGAAGAGCCCACTCAGCACTGAGAGACAACTTTGTCTTGATGCATCAAATGAATCAAACTTTCCATAGACGTGTTGCCGCCTGATTTCAAACTTGAAACACGGTGAGCATACAAACCAATGGTGAGAAAATGCATTCAAGACATCTATCTCTAACACCGACAATCATAGGTCCCCTATCATCTTCGTTTCAATACCGTCAACGGCAGCGACAAACTCGTCGTCCAAAGTTTTGTCGTTATTTCGTGTTTTACTTGAATCGACAGACATGCACAGGCAGACACACCCCCACACAACCAAGAGGAAGCAGACGTGGTTGGTCCCCGCTCTATCGTTAACAGTCAAACGGAGGAGGAGTCGAATGTTTGGCTGTAGCGATGGAATAGGCTCAACGGCAATAACAGCAACGGCGGTCGTTGTAGCAGCAGCAGAAACTGCAGCATTCGAATCTACAGTACCAGGCACCGGCAGACGCTAGCCTGCGATGGTATGAGCTACAGTCACCCCTCGACGCTTTCATAGACTTCTTCACTAGGATGGATACTCAGGTTTGCTGCATCGGCACCTGCCGTGCCCTCTCTGCCTACTCGATCGACACACACCACACGACGTACAGCTCTGTTCGTGCAGGTGGAGCGCACACAGGCCACACCGTGGAGCCAAGCAGCAGGCCAAACGACAATTGAGAAGTAGCCAAGATGGGGGAACGAATCATGACGGCGTCCGCTGTCGTCGTCTCAACCACTGCCACTCAGCGCAACGTCAGCCATCGGAAACAGCAACAACTACAACAGTAGCAGCAAAAGCAGTGAACGGGCGGGTGTCGATGCCGATGGTCAGGCTGCTCGCAATGTGGTTGGTGCTGCGTTTGCTTTTGCTGCTGTTGCTGCTCGAGTGATTCATCATCTAACAGCAGTAGTGGCAGTAGAGAGCAGCCTAGTGCTTCCAAGGCTCATCGATGGTATGACGCTCGCCTTGACGGAATCTCATACGACTTGAGAGAAAATCAACACCACTGTATTATTCAGTTAGTTCACAAAAAGAATCTAGCAATGAAAGCGGTCACATCGCACATGCTCATTAACATAAACATACACTCACACTAGCACACGACCAAAAAGCATACTTTCCGAAGAAGTAACAATGCCACAAACGTGGCACAAACATTCACACGTATTCGCACTCACTTAGATATAGTTACACAGTGGTAAATCTACACCTGATATAAACCACAATAACAACAGCAGCACCAGCAGTGACAATCATGCCACCAAAATCACCGTCAGTTGAACTTCAATTAACTTGAACATAGTTTCCTCACTCCGGCTTACGAGCGACACTGCTGGTAGTTTGATATCTGCCTTTTTGGACTATGATCAGATACAACTCGCGGCATAAGAATACCCTTTAAACAAACAGGATCTCCTTGGAATTCAGAATCAACGGAGCCGGAGCGTGCTGCTATATACAGGCTGCTATGTATTGGCGTACAGGAAGACACATGAGACAGAGTTGATAGTTCATTGTAAGAAAAATCAACGCTCAAATCATCGGAACATGGATTGTCTTCTTTCGCTTCGCAGAGGATTTAGAAGTCGATTCAAACAAAGGACCGATAGATGGTGGATGGGCGGCAAAAAAGCCTGGAGGGTGGGGGAGGTTTGACAAGCAAACAGTGACAAGGAACGGCAGTAGCAGCAGTATTACAATTGATACAGTTTGATTGACCTATGGCAAGACAGTGTGTGTCCTTATGCCGTTGCTGGAGCGTCTCAGAGTCAGTTTGGTTCTCTGGTACGACAATTCTTTTAGCACTGCGAATACTGCAATGACCACAACCACTGTAAGGGAACCAACCACTTGAAAATGGTGAGGGCAAAGTAAATAAGTCATCGACACAACCACCCCAACTCATATCTACCTTTTCAACCCACCAGCCCTTGCACTATCTGGCTAAACTGCACCATTATCGTAGGCCGCCTCCCGGTTCCATTCATAAAATTCTTCCCCTTGAAATACGCTCCCGTTATTGTATCCAATCTTCTGTTCCGTAATCCGGCCGACTCAGAAATTTACACTAGACGTTGCAATTATTCTCACAGATCTTCGTGTCAACTGCTATTTTCGGGGACCCTCTCGGCGAACAACTGTCTAGCCTGTTTTCGTCTTCATTCACGTAACATCTTCACAGTCGAACACACGGTACAGACATAAACACTAGGCCTAATGAGAGGCAGCAGTAATGGCAGAACGACTGTACAACAAAACCGTGTGCGGATGCTGCCCGGTCACCGGTCGTTGTAGCGGTCGGCAGATAGTTTCCTGGGGCGGCACATGCTTGCCTAGCCTGGAGCCGTGTGTCTGGGTATCCTTTGCCCCCGCTACACCTCCCCTTCCCCCGCTTCTTGCGAAACGGAACGTACCTAGCCGGCGTGGGAGTCGTGATGAAGCACGCAGTCCACAGCACAACGTACAGAGGGCGCCGCTGCGGACAGCCGGGTCATCCGCTAGCACACACAAAACGGGCGCTGCACAAAATACATCAGCAATAGCAGGAACAGCCGCAGGCCGACCAAGTACGAACAGCCGAAGCAGCCCAGCTAAAGAAAACACCAGCACAACCAATCCGACTTCCCCAACACCAAAACTAATAGCAACACACGATGGTAGTACTGCAGAGCTAACTAGCTCAAGCCAACAACAGCAACAACAGCGGCCGCGGAAGGACAGTCATCAGACCACACCGCTACGCACACATTCAGCTATCGACGGCGAATGCTTAAAAGTTGTCGTCCTCGTCTTCGTCGTCTGTTTGGCCGATAGAGTTAGCGGCAACCAGGCGGTAAAGCAGCGGCGGTCAATGCCAGTCACCAGAAACGGAGCAGCGACAAAAATATCAAAAACAAAATCACCGCATCGTCTGCTATTGCGGTAGGAAATACATAGACACAGCAGACCTATCTAAATATTTAAGGCTGACCATCAGCCAACACCCAGTACCGCTTGTTGTGTTGTTTCGTAAGACGGACCCGATGGACGTAAATGTGCAACGGCGGGAATCGAACCCGCGCACCTACGTGTCTCCTCCGGTCGAAAGGCGCACCCGAATGCACCAAATCACCGAGATTGACACATCTAGGCCTATCTAGAATACAGAAACTACACGGATAAACGTCATAAAAATACAGAAAAAGAAGTAGACAAATTGGAGAAAGAGCAACAAATGTTTTAAGATTGTCACATCCACAATCTAGCAGACGATAATTGCACATGCGTACAGCGCTTCTGCCACCGTTGGTTCGCGTCATCATCGCAAACGACTAAACTTAGATAACGTCTGCTACTCGAATTATAGACGTATAAAAGAAGAGAAAACGAACATGTGGGTTATAGTACATCGTTGGAATTTCCGCCGGAGAATACGAGCGATGGTTACAAGACTTTAAAAAATAGTTTCAGCTAATCATAAGACCCGCCAAAACATGAGTTCGTGTATTAAACACGAACTGAGCGTAGTTCAAGCGGACCACTTTATAGTAAAAAACGGTAGGCTTTACATTCGGCAAACTTTACAGGATAGCTCTATAAATTAGTATATCCACTAAAGCAGCAAAAAAACAGCTGTAAATTTGACATTTGCAAAGGGATTGTAATAAGCACTTGAGTATGCGATTTGGTCGAGCTTGGTGGCATGGTGCATTCGTGTGCAACCGGAGAAGACACGTAAATGCACGGGTTCGATTCCCCCGTCGTTGCACATTTACATTCATGAGGTCCGTCTTACGAAGTAATGCAAAAAGTGCTACCGTGAACATTAAATGTTGCCTGATGGTGAGCGCTAAAAAAATATAAGTATGACGTTGAACGTTTTAATCTATATTTCATTATGAAAGCACGGGAATGAAATTAAAAGCTTTTACTGTAACCTCAAATCGTATTTTCTCTCCTCGCCTACAACTCACGTAAAACCTGTGTAAGTTTTAGGTGAGGTGTTGATCTGCTTTCCAATCCTTTGCTATTCTATTACAGGCTGGGGCACTTCGGCACAAAATCGCGAAGAAAGTTATAAATATTGTACGTAATGATGAGGGTTATCATCAGGTGTCATGAAACAATCTGGCAGAAAACCTTAGACGGCTTCAAAAGGAAGAAATTATTTTTAGTGTGGCATTACGAAACACAGCCGTTACTTATAGACCTAAGATATCCAAGTATATTTTTTAGTCGGCAGCTATATTCTGAATTTTATAGCTTTTATGAAAATTGATCGTTTTTGTTGACTTTCCCACTAAGGTAAAATTGGTATCTTTGAAGAGAGACGTTAAACTACAGTGAGGCTACTGCAATAGATGCAGCGAAAAAGAAATCCAGCCACACCCTATATCTTGTTTCTCTCAGTAATAATAATAATAATAATAATAATAATAATAATAATAATAATAATAATAGTGATAATAATAATAATAATAATGACAATAATAATAATAATAATAATAATAATAATAATAATAATAATAATAATAATTACCTCAATTATTTACAATACGCCAGCTAAAAGGTAAAAGTAGCTAAAAGCTACGAGGTCTGACAACAAACGCTTACGAACTCGTATAAGTTATTTAACATTTTGGATTTAGTTGTTCGTCTGGTGCCGTACTAATTTCTTAATGAAGCCCGTAATGAGCGTGCGTCCAGATAGAGTTGCCAATATTCTTATGATAAGAATATAGAAATAAAATGTCGCGCACAATTGCTAGGTCGTTTTTCCGTTTGCTTCCTCACTGCACCTAGCGTTTTTCCCTTTTTAGGGTTCAGTAGCCGCCACGAAGCACGCTTTGATCAGAATTCATCCATTCGTTAGATCCGTCTGTTGTTGTCGTCGCGGGCTGCGGGTAGAACTTGTGCGGCCGGAGAAAACATTAAAATACTTTTCATTATTCTATTCTGCTGTAAGCGGACCATAAAATGTATTGTTTTGAAGATGATATGCATTTGTTAGGTCAGTGCTAAAATCTGTGCGACTGAAAGTTCATGAGGAAGCCTATGCTGAAGCCAATGTTTCGGGGACGAAGGAAATCTGCACATCCGTAGGTTCAACATCGATTAACCGATTTCCGGCTATCCTGACGTTCAAGGAGTTTGCGCTATGTCAGGCTCGTTGAATGCTTTGATACGGGGCCTATGCGTGTGTGCGCGGCTTCCATCCGCTGCAGTCGTGCATCCGCCAGCCATGATCCGAACTCTGCTCTCTCCCTCGATTAACCAAGTCCTTCTGGAACAGGTTCAAAAGTATTGGTCTTGTAACACGTACAGAAAAATATCGATACTCTGAGCCTACTACAAATTTACGAGTTAACTTATTCAAACGCTGTATTAGAAGATTATTTTTCGAAACGTATGTCAAGGAAATTATAGGCCTCGCGAACAGTTACTAGTTATTTTTTAAATTAGTCTCAATCACAAAATCACAATCCTACCATGATTATTTTTCTTAAACTAGCGCAATCTTACCATATATGTTTATATGTTACATGTTTATCGCGCAGGTGCGAACGCGCTCAATGCGAGCATCGCGTCGTATCCGTGGATATCCGCGACCACTCGTTAAAGGTGTCGTCCGACCGGAACCAATGAAATACGGGTATCGACTGCTCAAACCAGAGGTAAGGACCTGGTTGTTAGCGACGCTATCTAAGTGAAAATAGAAGATGCTGACAAATCTTTATTCGAAGTTATATTCGAAATATTTAAAAGCTTGGTTTCATAAAAAGCCAAAGAAATTAAAGAAATTAAATTTAAGACTATATTAGCACAGAGCCCATTGAACCATCGCGTTAGCCTAGATGCTATGTTTTACTAATCATTGTTAAGTAGCTTATGCATTTTTGTGTGTTTTACACGAATGATATAGTGAAACCTGTTAAATCAAACGGATAAATTACAAATCTAGCTACGAATTCCCATTTTTTACTTAAGATTATATAAATAATTACGTTTAAGTAAATGGAACGTTACGGACCATAATTTTGCAGGAATATACAACTGAATTGGTGCGTTTAAAAAAATTGGCTGGACGACATCCTGAAACCGGCAGAGTGGTAGTGCGTACCATTGGCGGTGGCACGCAGAAATTCGCCCATTGGGTCGATTTTAAACGAGACGGTGAGCCTTTGAGAAACGTCAGATTATGCAAAATTAGGATAACCAACGAGCACAGCTACTGGCTTCATTCTATAAGCTTAATCCATTCAAATACGTGAAGTTGTTCATGCTGAGTGTACTGGAATGTACACATTTTTTGGTAAAATGCCGACAACTTTAACTCGAAATCTTTGTATAGTGATCGCATTATTGTATCTTCAAGCTCTCCGCTCCTTTTTAGTTCGATTTAAATACTCTTTTGTTTACATCCGGTGAGAAGTAAACGGTAAAATGTATGCGGTTATCGCACTTAAAAAATAAGTTATTGCAAATACTGAATCGGGTGTAGTTCTGTCAAAGTGGTAATATTATCATGCTATTAGATGCTGAAAATGTATTCACTGCAACACTGGGAAGCTGCTGCGGGAAACATACCATTTTCCAGCAGAACAAATGGCTAATCCGTCCAGCACAAGCAGCACTAACTGCAGTAAATATTTGCTTGCAATGCCGAAGGCTCAAGGTCTTCGCTTGAATAGACAGGTGATCAGACGTCTTCATATGTTATACACGGCGTTGCTATGTAATGCTACCTGGCAACGGCGTTTGGTCGTTCTTTGCGATGACACTCATAGAACTCTTATTGGCCATGATTTGCTTATTGCTTTGATTGCGCAGGTCCCGAAAGCGGCTTCTATGAAGAGAAAGTCTATGCAGTTGAAAAAGACGATTTGCAGACTGCGAAAGTGGCTCTGGTTGCTAACGGTGAAAAAAAGCGCTGGATTATCGCCACGGAAGGCGTTGAAGTTGGACATGTGAGTTATGACTATTTTCTTCTGTCATAACTTCCACTTTATTAGATACCACACAGTATAGTGTACTTCTAATTGGCGTCCTCGTAACATAATATCGTGTGAAGTTTAAGAGTAAATTGTGGAGTAAGCACAAAGCTAATAGCTTTCGATTATAATTCACGGGCTTGCTATACCAGTGCTTCGTGTAAATATTTCGTTATCAACTAGGTAATCCGGACAACTCGGGAGCTGCCTCGTAATCCAGTCCGCGCCCGCATCGGAGACGCTCATCCGCTAGGGGCTCTGCCTATCGGAACGCAGGTTCATTGCATTGAAGCTGTTCCCCATTCAATTTCTGGAATTTGCCGCGCAGCTGGAACAAGTGCTCGTATACTTCGGAAAGTGCTTGGGCGAGTTGTCATTGAAATGCCCAGCTCGCGCCAGGTGGCGTTGTCAGAGCGCTGTGTTGCCGTCGTGGGTCAGGTATCGAATGTTTCGCGTCGCGCGGAGTTCTATCCAATCGGAAGTCCAAACCGACTGCGCAGATTGGGTCATAGGCCGAGAAGCGGCTTTTGGCATCGCAAGGATGGATATTGTGGCCGTAAGCTCCGTAAGCCACTGCCCGTGAAGATCAAGCCGATACGTAAACCTGTCATAGCAAGTGAATACATACTCTAACAGATATTCCTAGTATCTGTTAGGTATAAGCGATGGATTGTGTCATTAAAATGTTTTAGAAAGTTAAATAAATACTACGCTTTAGACTGATCATGTGTTGATTTAAAATGACTGTTGTCATTATATTGAGGACCGCCGCTAAAATATTATTTAATATATTAAAATATTATTATAAAATGTTATTGATTTTAGACGCATTATCGCTTTAATTAACAAACTTGCAAGTTTTGTCTTTTAATTTGTCCCTGTGGAGGCGCTATAGCACAGTCGTGAGATCGGTTTATTTCACAAATGGTTTAACCAGTGAGATTAGCTAAATATGAGTGGAGGGTTTGGGTAAGATTCCAGTTCAAGCGGCTCTTCAAGAAGTTCAAATGGAGACACCATCACCAATATCATGTATTCTCCTAAAATTTCTTCCTTTGACGACTCTGATGGATATTTTATGTTCACCATTCTTTGTAAATCTCTCACCAAATTTGATTAGCTGGGTCAACATGCTCGGACTAACAAGCATTCAGGAGCAAAAAACACGTTGAAATTTTTGACTACCTAAGCACTTTGACTAGATACTTTATAACCTCCCAACTAGTGCATTGAAGATGCATTTAGATGCACCGCATTTCTAATGATTTATATTGGTTCAATTCTTTATACACTTATTTTTATATGACTTTCTTTTTGTCACGACGAAACGCCCGTGTACACGCTGGTTTTACATAAAAGTATTTGTTTGCCTAGTGTAAGATTACGCCGAGGGCGTGCCTATACCATTTTCTTTCCGAGGGCTTGGCTTGACAATACGAAACGACTGACACAGGGAACCCAGCGAGGGCCACAAATGAGGCCTTAGCCCCTAAGTGTATGTACGTATCTACAAAGGCTCTGAATACAGAAGGTAAATTAAGGAAACTTCGCATCCTATTGGATCATAGAAATGCTAAGAAAGAGCCTGCGCACTCGTAAACAAACAAAGCGTTTTACAAGGGTTGTTAGGTCCCATGGTGGGAATAAGGCCAAGGGTTTCATGCGTCCTTTAGCGAAAGGACAAATGTCCGAACCCTATGCTATACTAATACATAACCGCCTTCAGAATAAGTATCTACAAGAATTCTTTTCTCTATGTGTTCAAATTATATTCAAACGCTTAGTTTCAATTTAAATTATAAGATAACAACTGTTAAACAATAATTCTTAATGTCTTGTCAAATACATTTTTGTCAGCTTATAGAAGTTCTTACACAATTTTCTGTAATAATAATAATAATAATAATAAACATGGCCTAGTAGATTGAGTCCAATTCTACAATTCCTTTTCTTAAAACTACAACAATTTTAGAAAACGCTGCACGCAAGTACTTCAAGTGTATTCTTTGTATCGCCAACCTACATAGAATGTATGTAATCTGTTCTTATGGTGTTGAGTAGGTGCTTTAGTTGGACACAGAGAAAGGGGCCTTTAGGAAAAAGGGAGAGGACCGCCATGAAGCACACCACTGCCGCTATATAGCTAATGGTGAATCAGCTGTTCAGAGAGATTGCCGGCGGTTCTGGTGCAAATGATGAGTTTGTATCAATACTGATATTGCGTTTAATTATCTTAAAACAAAGTTTAGCCTAGAAAGCTTCTGAAAGGTTAATTTACTTTTTTGAGATAATCGGGACCCATGTGCGAAGACAAGTAGTTAGATGTTGAAAAAAGTTGACTAGGAGTTAATCGTTCTTTTTTCTTACAGGTAAGTAATTTAACTGTTAGAAAATACTTCTATATTAATCTTATGAAACTTTTATTATTTTCTGAGAAATCGATGTATTGTAACCTAAACAATTAGTTGCACAATGCATGTCAAAAAGAACTTATTCCGTTGTTTTTTGAGCTCGGTGGTAGACTACAAGATCATACAACTGGAGAGTGATAGTAACATTCTCATTATCATTCGTCGAAACGAATTATTAACCGTAGCTGTTAATCACAATATGTAAATTACACGTTCGAGGTGGCCGCGCCGTAAGCCAAAGAAGGAATTCGGTTCATGGTTCATTATGGATCGATAAATAAATTCGGAACTGGATAAATTTGAATAGAACTGACGGTAAGGTTGTATTAGTATTTACCGACGCGGTTAATTTTGTTAGATTTATTACACATTTTTTACTTCTATGCCTATATTTTGTAGATTATCACTGTAAACGGTGTGTGCTATTCTCTTGGTACTTTTTCATAACTATGAAGATGTTTGTATTTGTTTTAAGGTATTGAATTTATAAAGCGTTCAATGACTTCTTCTGTATCCGCGTTAGAAGCAGAGCTGACCTCTCGATTGTGTGGTCTCTCCTGCCCGGTCCCCCGGCAGTGGCTGCGGGAATATGCTACACAACATCCGCTTGCCACAGGTGACGAGTGTTATCAAGCCGTAAGTTATAGCCGGCTCGTCTTTTTGGATCTAAATATAGGTAATTGGGGATACAAGAAAATGATACTTCATGAAAGAGCAGTGGCAAGGTACATAAGTAGATAAGTAGGTGTAAAATGGAGACATTTTCCCACGGTTCTCACAGCAATTTAGCGATTGCCAGCACTCCAACTTTCGCAGACAAAGTACGCAACCGACAAACTTCAAACTGCATACGCTGCTAACTTTAATGTCATATTACTTTTTGTGTTGTTCCAGCTGCTGAACGCCGATTTGTCGCGTGTCGGGTTGCTTTCACTGCCGAATAATATTTTTGTGAGGAGAAATCACATTTAACAAAACATGCATGTTTATTGAACTAACTTTAAATCAAATCCTTTTGTACAATTTGTTTTGGATTAGTGCAGTCGTATAGGAAAAAATTATATTATTTTGGCTGAGTAAGTTTTCTTGCTCATTGTAAGCCCATTAGATGCAAAGATGCCTTGCAAAACTGCTTGCAAATGCTGAGCTCTTACAACGTTTCTAATATATATAATACAGACTAGTCTAATTTTTAGCTTCAGACGTTTGTCTATAGGGCCTATAACTGGTGTAATGGCTGGCCAGAAGCATGTAATACCAGTTTGCGAGGAATTATTTTATACCCACACTTCAGTTAGTATAATTTATATTTAATGGCTACTGTTTGTGTCCGCAGCCAGTAAAGCCTCGAGGTGTATTGCAGGGCTGTTCGCTGCTTCAGATTGTTTCTATAGTAGATGTGGGTGTATCCGCCTATTCACAATTATGTCATCTCAAAGGAACGACCAACGCTAACAACGAAGTGAGTGGCTAACCTGCTCGTGTTCACGTTGGTACATATTTACTCTCTCTCCTCATCCTTACACCAGTTGCCTTGTTAAGCGTCCATAGTTGACGGAATTATGTCGTTGCTTTCTGTTGTAACACGCATTACTCTAAACTATGAGGAGTTCTGAGCGATAGCTTAATAAAAGATGACCTTCTCATTTAATATCAGATAGTGTACAACGTTTATTCAGATCGCCCAATACCTAAATGTCGCAGAAATTTCGCGAGCCGTTTCTAAAAAACTAAATGCGTGGACACTGCTATTTTTTTCTGCTACTCCCCTCCATCTTATTCTTCTTACAATAGTATGATGAAATATTTTATTATCCAATCTTTTTCAAGAATAATTCTTCTGTTTTCTTTTATTTTATCAAAAAATTTATGTTTTTTGAAATAATAAATTTTATTACATTTTTCATTATATTTTTTATTATTTTATATTAATTATATTTAAATTAGAATTATTTCCTTTTCATTTTTGACTTAGTGATGTTGGACGCGGGCATTGAACAAATAATGGCCTAATATGTAAATGCAAACAATTTGAGGTTACATTTGGTGCCAGCTGGTAACTCAAATTGTGGTACACACGAGGTCCGATTGTGCGCAGTAATTTATTCCATCATATGTCTCATAAGTTTGTGTCCGTTGTTACCCGCTTACTCGTTAACAGGTATCGGCAGAGGAGCCCACAAATACAAAACGGGAACCTTCAGTTCGTGGAAGAAGGTACGGAATATGAACTGTCATTCATTATCGCAGTAATATGATATCTCTCGTATTTTTTGGCTGTTATGCAAGAAGGTTAAGTAAAGAATTGCTGAGCAAAATTAGAAAGTTGATCATTTCTCGTCGGATACTTCTTTGGGATAGCCTGTTGAAATACAGTTGTAGGATTTTAAGTTCCACCAAGATCGAGCTACTATTTTTGTGTTTCGCCTGCTTGGTTCTAAAGTGCAATACTCCTCCAAATCTTCTTTTTTTGCAGATGCCTGTTACTTGAACTTAGCGACGGACGATGTACAATTCGTGCTATCGAATTTGACCCAATGGAGTGTCTCTCTATTGAAACACCGCGAGGATCTAAGCTTCTTATCAGGTTTGTCTCATCCAAGTATTTGTTCACAAATATAGGACACAATTTACAATGCAGCCTGTGCATAAATGGTCGTTCCTCCACAAATTTAAAACTAGTTAGGTCTGAAGTTGGAAAACGTTCCTTTGACGTCAGCTGCCGTTGTTCACCTCTCTTCCAAAATACATGGAACGAGTTCAAAAAACATAAGAATTTATACTGTTGTTTCTTTAACTTGACTACGGACCATTTTACGGAATATTAGGACAATAGACAAAATGATCGTAAGCTACAGGGCCTTGTATCATAACTGGGCGTATTCTGTGAACTAATATAACCTGTAAAGCGCTGGTTCCTATGTTGGTTTCCTCTGAAGTTAACTGAAAGTTTAAAACAACGGTTATGGTTTAGACTGTAGTTCTCAAAGGTACTCCCCAAGTTCAAGCATTACCCATATACATCAAATGTATATATATGAAAATCGTACATAGACGTTTAACTGCTTATTTCCTAATCTCCAATTTTCGCTTGCTTGAACAGGTTCTTATCCGAAAAATCCACGTTTCTATAACGAATGAACTTCAGCGTCTTATATTTCGTTATATCTTTCTTAGAAATATAACACTATGTTTTTATTTGTACTTCCAGGGGTCCACTGGAGGTACGACGAAGTATGATCCTCCTTCGTGAAGGGCACATAGAATTACTGGGTGGCAGTAGTACGAACGGCCGCAGCACTGGTTCACAAAGCCGAGTACGTGATTTTCAATTGCGTGATGGACTTCTTAATACTCGGGACTGTTTGGCGATGATCATGCGGCAACACTTTTTTAAAATTGAGCCATATGCTGGCGGTCTCCCAATTACCAATTACTTAAATGGGTCCTTTTTTTACGTTGAGCAAACGAGATACTTCCAGCACAGCCTTTTCTTATATGCTTGAGGCATATGCTTCTCGGCCTCTGTGAATGACAGGTCTATTGTATTGCGTAACTTCGCTATTCAAACGCTAGTGAAACGACACTGTGCGGTACGTTCCATTATTGCCTTAAGTTTATCTACCATCAGTTCGAATAGATTAAAAAGGTAAGCAGGGTTGTTCTACTACCGTTTGGCACACGCTTGTGCGAGCTTCTAGGAAATTGAAGAGAAACGAGTGCTGATTGACAAAACCCGCGTAGACATCAGATCACCCATTTGTTCAAGATAGCATTGCTTAAACAAAGTTTAAACCACACCGCGCTTCCGCTGTGCACATGCTGCAATTTTATGACGCAACACAAAGCATTGATGCGTCCACTTCTATGGCGTTTAATTATGGTTTCACATTCGGCGACAAAATTTAGTTGCAATTTTGAAGTCGCTAAGTTATTAAACTTCTGTACCGTTCCTTATAGCTGCTTAACGTCTCATAATAATTTTGCGTAGAAAATTTATTAGGATTTAACTATAATCGTTTATTTTAGAGACCAAACGAAGCTTCACTTAGGTCCTGTACACTAAACTGAGTGTAATTGTTTTTGAACCTGTTCCGCAGGATACAAATGACGAATCGATGGGGTCACGAAATCGGGAGCTTGAAGAGGCACTTCAACGGCAAAGGGTTCGGTAAATTCGAAATGGAAATCAAAATACAACATCGAGTGTTTATGGCCTACAATTAACTAGAATGAGGCAATGCCGGTTGAGGAAAAAGTGACGAATCTATGACGCTAAGGTGTACGGTGTCTTTTTTTACAGGTCAATCCTTACTCGTTAAGAAGTGATAGCTTTATATAGAATAGCGTGCATCCCTGCAATGATGATTTGGTATGTTGGAAACTGAGACGTAGAACAAATGCCGAAAGCGTTGAAACTGCTCGAACACAACTGATATGGTCGCCAGCGAGTTATTCACGAGTATTAAGCTCCCTAGTTAATAATTCGCATACGATTAAATATTTTATCACAGTTAATTACAAATATTGCCATATTTTTTTTTAAATCGTCATAGACTATGCAAAAATTGTTGACTAAAGAAAAGTGCAGTTGACGAAAATATTGTAAGTGACGTTGTGCGAATCCCAATTTGCGTTAATACCTTGCACTGTAAAAACCCATTTTGCTGCTACGAACAAAAAGACGTTGATTAAGCATGAACTGTGTCGAAGATTAGCATATGTCAATGTCATGCTGTATAACGGTAATAATGAGAATTATTCTTTATACTGTACATTGGGTATCATTCTATCTAATAGTTCTGCTAAGTCCGAAAAGTCGAATTTATCCTCAATGTCTACTAAGCCTTTTATTATTCATTTTTTCCTTCAAGTGAGCATAGTAATACACATTATGCGCTACAATTATCCCCGTTGGGAGACATGGGAGAATTGCCTCCGGAGCGCTCAGTGTATGATGGCCTATAGCGTTCGTATAACCCTGTTAACAGGGACATGATTACTTCTCAGATGTTGCCAAATGGGGTGTTATGAGATTGAAGTCACGTGTATGCTTTTTTCCGGCAATCCGTAGGCGTTGGCTGGTTCAGGAACTAGAATCCATGCGCTTGGAGCAGGGGCCAACTTGAAATTAAATTTTTGTTAAACCGTCTATTAATTTATAATTTTTAGTTTAGTCATTTAGTTGCCTTTGCTTAGCTAATACTGGTATTGGTTTTCTGACGCTTGGCCGGGTGGCCGTTTCTGAATTTAAAAATATTCCTTTAACCGCACCAAATTAGTTTTAAATTATTGGAAAAAGAATGGCATAATCTGATTTACATTTTTGTCTGTCGAACCTTTTTGATGCGTGTAAAACGATTCAAGAAGTGCACTTGTCTGTTCAGATAGATGTTGGTTGGGTTTTTTATTGTATAACGATGAAGATATGGTAGACGAGACCAGGGCTACATGCAATTGCAATATAATAAATTCTACGACGCAGATTTTACACTAAAGACCAAATAAATTCTAAATATACAGTATGGAGGAAGAGAGGGGTAAGCGATGTCTACCAAAATTCTGAGTCTAATTCGGTTGTGGCCTGTCATTTGCTTTAACAAAAGAGATCCCGTGCACCTCACGGATGGCGCCCAAAGTAGGACCCTCCATTTCATTCAGGATGCGATCTTTCTAAGATGTTGAAGCAAATTAAATGAATAGCTGTACTAACTGTTTGGTCCTATTTTCCATGTAGAGAGGCGTCAAAGGTCAGTGAGTCAATTGCAATTAATCATAGTTTTAAATTAAATCAATTGTGTATAAATAGAAGGATGTCATCTATTCTGCGGTTGCTCAAATTTATTGTCAGAGCTTTAGTTAATGCATCGATTGTTACAACCACTACAAAGTCATCATGAAAAGAAAACGGGTGCTATGGACAGCATTTCTGAACATGATGCTTAACGTATGAGCCAATTTTTTCTTTTTTGGTACAAACTTTTTATGGAAAGATTAAATGAAATGTTTTAGTTTAAATTATGGGCAATATAAAATGCACTTCGGGCGACATGACATTATCAGTTAGAACAATAAACATTGGCGAACGTGACGCAAGGTACAGCCGCTACTAAGATGCATAACCCATTTTCCTATAAAGCATTTATCCAATACGCGTCACAGCAATGTCACTGTATGTGTCACTGACCTTTTGTGAACCCTACTATCATGGTGAGTATTTGCATAACCTTTCTTCACTGTTGGATGTTTCGCCCTTCTTATTAATAACGCGAACTCAGCGGTTTCAGTGAAGTTTTCGAGAAAAAAATAGTTGTATGCATTTTTTATTCGCTTGTAGTGCTGTTGTAGGCTGGTACATCTCGACAAATCTCTGTGAGCAAGCTTTGGACAAATGGCCGATTATTCAAAGAGCCCTGCTGTATTCGTCGTGGATCACAGACATATATTTTCAAGCATTGGAAAATGCGCTCCTATTTAACTAGACACATTTTCACAGAAATGCAGGGTTTTAAAAACAGGGTGTGTGACTGACTAGACATCATGTCGGCCCTGTTGGGACAACTCCCATCTGCCATCTTCGAACCCCCCATCCATACGAGACACCTTAAAGCAAGGAGGAGGGGGATTGTATTCCCAAAACAGCCCTGAAATTGAAGGGTTCCAGTCTGCCCTTTTATATGGCTAGCCGCCCTCTGTTGGGTTCGGAGGAGTCCGACTTCTGTGCACCGGCCGCGCCCCATACCAAAATGTCATGCTGGCCACTGGCGTATTGACGGGCCCTGTATGAGCCGACGGCTTTTCTGAGGACAATGTATGAACGTCAAGGGTTACACTTCGATGATCTCCATCGTTCTGCCGCCGCTAACTCGTATCTGAGCCATAAATCTTGAGATATTAGCAAAAATGTGCGAAATCGGCCAACCTCTTGCACGGCGTTGATGGATGCACTGGAGGCCGATGCCACTGGCTGATCACAATGAGCATCAGAACGGGGGTCAATTTTCGGTTCTGTTCAAGTCATTGTTAGAGCACTTTTTATCATTTCGTCATAGCCAACCTGAAGACAGAGCCTAATAAGGCTACGTTGATATTTCCACAATTCCAACCTTACCGTACCACGTCTTGGAAAGTTACGCCCGTCCGCCCTTGGCCGTTGATTTCTGCTGGCAGCTCCTCCTCGTGGGTTGTAGATGGTCGATAGTCAGCTAGGGCGACGGACGAGTTAATACTAACAGCAGCAGCAGCCGCAGGAGCAGGCACACTCGTATGACCACCGACGGCCACCGTGTGTTGATCTGGTCGAGTTGGACATGGTACGACAGGGTGGTGAGTGAGGCTAGCACGCTCACCGTCACCCAGGCTAACTCGAGGGTCCTTAAGGGCTGTGAAAATAACCCATAACCCGTACGGTGAAGTGCAGCCATCAAGAAAGTCTACCGCCCCCCTTCCTTCCCCTTTAATCGTGGGTCCGGCCTTCGTTCTGACGGACAGAGAGGCGCCTTGGTCAGCTTCCCGCCGAAGCCCCCTCAGCAACCGTAGCTTCTGTATAGACTGTGCCGACCTCCGGAGCAGCAGCAGCAACTGCAACTGCAATAGCAGCAGCAGCAGCAGCAGTAGAACCACTACCACCACCACCACCAC
>MNPL01008368.1:0-23575 GCA_002081605.1 Tropilaelaps mercedesae | reverse complement strand
ATTATATATTATATATTATATATTATATATTATATATTATATATTAAATAATAAATAAATTAAAAATGAATAAATAAAGCGCCGCCTGTCCGCCGAATTGTCTAATTTTCATATCCTGTCACCAGTTTTATATGGAGCTCAACAAGTGCAGGCCGATAATGTTTCAAAAAATTGAAGATTTGTTCATTTTTGCTTACTTTTTAAACTCGGTAACTAATAGATACCGATTTTTTGTTTTCAGGATTAGTATCCAGGTATACGGTCGTTAATGAAGTAAAGGAAGTTTGCGTTAGTGGTTCCTTGCGAACATCGTATTGTTTAATTTATAAGTAAATGTCGAATAGACCACATGACGGTGTCTCTCTGATATAGATACGAAGCAAAATTTTTACTTTAATATCTTCATAATTCGTTTGTTTTGTGACTAATTGAAAGTGAACGTAAGCTTTCTTCAGGGAGTGGGCACAACAACAACAGTCGCCTACGCTAACCGGTTTCCTCCTTACTAAAGCTTGTCAATACTAAACTCGCTGGTGACATATACTCTGTGTATGCTTTGTGTACTTTCAGTAGTCGAAGTAATGCGACAGAGTTTTCGAGACTAAAGCAAAGTTCCCAAATAATTTGACGAGATGAGAAAGTACTATAAAATTAGCTGAACTTGGATTTGACTTATTCACATCCGTAGCATTATAACGTTGGTGAATGAATGTTTAAATTGAATGGCACCATCTCTTGCCATTTTGTTTTTGTATCCTGGGTGGTTTATCATGGTTTTATAGCGTGGGGAAACTGTGGGCGGTTTTAAGGGTGTCAAAGACAAATGTTTAAGTAGTAACCAACTTCTAACAGCAAGAATCTGCAAATATTGATTGAAGGGGAACGACAGTTGAGTAGGTCACAGTATTGGCATGCTTTATAAAAATATTTGTGGTACCAAAACGTTGCTGCTAGAGGTATTGATTTTGTTTTTCGTCGTGTATTGATAACATTTCGTTCTCTTTATATTTGATGGGTACGGACGTAGGCGTTGATTTTTAGATTAACAACTACTTTTACAAACCAATCAGAACGGAAGGATGGCTTTTTATGTAGACGCTTATTTTGTGTATGCAAAAAGCCAACATTTTGCAAACTTTTTTAGTGCTTAATATGTTCAATGAATTGAGTAGGTCCACATTTACAACAAGAGAATGGGGCCATTGGTTTATCGAGCTGCTTGGGTACTAGCATAGCTTTATCCGCGTGGTTTTGTATGCACTGGAAAATGTATCATTAATTTTGATTACAAGCATATTACAATGAGTATATTTTCGCCTTTTTTTAGTGTTACTATCGTCAACTATCACTTCCGTGCACAAATTTGGCATATCAATTGATATCGGACATTCAGATGTGTAATTTACATAATGATATATGCTCTGGAGGCGATATATGCATAGGAGGCAAGAAGCACTATAATCTCGAGTTGCCCTTGCAATCATCACAGTCTTCGTAGCAGTCTAAGTTCGCACGCACATTATGCAAATTTTTAAGCATCATGGAAATTTATGAGGACATGAATGAAGTACATTAAACACTGGCTAATGTGTTAACTTCTGAAGCCACTCTTGGATTATTGTTTTCTGTTAGACCCGTGGAGGCTTTACAGAAAATATACCAATTGAGTAATCACGTAGCTTATAAAAAGTTCAAACGGTAATCTGTGCCAACATTTCGGCGAAGTCTTCATATTCATAGCTAGGATACTGCCAAAAACTACTTTCCGATTAAAAGATTGAACGTTTATTGAGTTACGGAACTATCTTCAGTGTTATTTTATGAAAAGACCTCTTTTAGGACAGGCATTGAAGTTGACCTTTAAAATGATGATAGTGCTTCTCTTGGTAAGCGAGTCCTTTCATTCTTGCCCGTGTTGCAAAGCCAACTGGTCATCACTTATACCCTTCCCGTCAGTTCCTTTCTTTACAAGCAGGCTCATTGAGCGGCATAACATAATGGTAGGCAGCAAACCCCGTTGTTAATGAGGCTGTTGTCCATTAATGGTCTATGATCAACTAAGATAGCTTACGCCTCCCTTGTTGCCATTGCTCTTATTGCTCGTCCCATGCTTTAGGATAATTCTCTGCGATTGAAGACAAAGCGCCGCTTTTGCTACCATCAGATGGCTTGTTTTACTTCTTGTTTTCATCTTATGGATTATCGGTTCGACCGTTTTAAGTTGCCTATATCTTCATTATTGCCCTACTCGGTTCAAACTCAGTATCCATATCTCTCTCGATACGGGGTCGGCAGGAACACTACCCTAGAAGCGGTGGTAATATAGGAAATGCGGGAATCGGAGGACAAGTGCAATCATCGCCTGATAAGGACGGCGGGTTCTATCCGGGTATGATCAGGTGTGGTAGCCGACTTAGGAAAAAAGATTTACCCATCCAGTTTGTTTTTATTAACATATACTTGTATATTTTTTTGGTTTTCTGTTTTTATAAAGTGATGTTTCACTGTATGTAGGAACGCAAGCGAATAATGCTTCTGCTAAGCCGGAGTAGAAACTGGGGCAGTTACGTTAGATCCTACTGGGCAAACCGTAGAGACTGCTGATAATATCGTATATAGAGATGAAGGTGACCACATCATCGATAGAGTTTATGAACTGTCCGATCCACCCGTCCATTCAACTGGCTGTGATTAGTCTGGAAAAAACCACTGCAAGATACGCAGCCACTGGGAGGAACGTATAAATCTGAAGCAACCAATGATCAGACAAACACGTTTGAGATTAATCCGATTATATTATGTTCTTGTTTTACGGTCTATGATAGGACTGCACTTTGTCCCTCTTCCTCTTTATTTCCTATTTGAAATGGATGAAGTTATAGATTCGTTTATTCATAGGAGAGTCTACTTTAATCCTGTTCTAAATTAAACCTCTCTCGGTTTTTATTGCCACTGAAAACTGGCCCTAACATAACTTTTATAATTCTATATACAATAATGTAACTGTATGTACATCTGTATGTACAACTGTATGTGCAAGAGAAAATCTTTTTCTCTAATGTAATTGTATGGTGCAGATCGGTAACGCAACGTTTGATATGGCATAAAGTGTCATATCTGGATTGGTGGAACTCTTTGAACATTTGTGGAACTTAAGAGATGTCGAAACTCCGGCGTAAGCCAAAGAAGCCCGTATACATGAAAGTTGTGCCGTAAACAATCTTGCCTTCATTTTTTTAACTGTCTGTACACTCATTCCGTCCTAATAATCTTGTACTCAAATATTGCTTCCTTAGATTCTGTTTACTATTAATGCGCAACTACGTTTGGAAGAATTAGCATCGTTAGGAACGACAACGTTATTCCTATATTCAAGCGTTGTTGCACAAAGCCTGTAAAATGGCTCTGCTATTTTTGTCAGAGCATTTGAAAATGACAGAAGTTTTTTTCCAAATAGAGTATTTACTCGAAGTTCTTAAGACGTTGAAATTTGTTTCTTATGTATAACACACGGCCTGTAGCTCGATACGACGTAATATACATTTGTGCTTGATGGAATGTACAAACTATTACCCCAAAGGGCTGCCTAACGATGAGATCGATAGCACATACAAGTAGGCTTCGCTTGATATACTTTTATAATGCCCTCTAGCGCGACCTTAGATATGATGCTAACAGGCCCTTAGCATTTTAGTGTCAACACCAGAACGACACTACAGAGAGTCGAGGAATCTCATAGAAATTGCATGTTAGTGTCAACACCAGAACGACACTAGAGAGTCGAGGAATCTCACAGAAATACTCAACAAACGACGCATCCGAAGCCATTGTAATTCGCATGGTCTACGTACACCGTCCAGTCGTATAAAAGACGTTTTGGAGTTAAGCCAAACGATACATGCGTTTGTTATCGAGTGAAACTGTATTCACTGATTTAATTATATCAATTTCTTCAATACTAATTTAAAAGCGCCTACTATCTGTAATAGTTGTGTCGGATGAGAAATATAGAGGTAATCCTACGAAGTTAAGCAGTGAAAAGGCAGTAAGCGGCTATTATGATCTCATGTGTTTACTTTCTGAGTAACCTTGCACTTCACTCCTGGTCCATATCTACCTGAACACGCAACTTTGGAAGCCCGCTGCTACATTGCAAATGACCGGTTAGCATGAGCACATTGTAATTGATGAACTTCCGAATGTTCGTTGAGTGAACTTTGCATTGCTACATATCGCTGCAATCAATTATTCCTTTGTTACAACCGCAAGATTTAAGTAGTACATTGCCGATGAATTTTTTATTTTTTTCTAGTAAATGATATTTATCTATTTATCCATACACATACTTTTGTGATGTACATTGTCGTACAAAACAGATTTTACGCGGTGAACTTATTCATCCTCAAAAATTGTTTTCTAATCGCAATAATAGAATATTTCACGACCTCCTATTTTCCTCAAAGAAAACGTATTATACGTATATATCTGCAGTGTAACAACTTTTATACCATTTTCTTTTAATACTTTAAGTACTTTTTTCATATCCCACAGTTGTTTGCTTGCTAATTTTCGATTTATTATTTATTTATTATTATTTCGATTTATTAGGTTCGATCCATTTTCGATCAAAAAGACGTCGAAAACCTTGTCTAATATTGTGCCGATAATTTAACAAACAAGTAAAAAATCGTGTGTAGGACTAAGATGTTCTAAACTAATCGTTCACGGTTTGTTGAGCTGAACGTAATGCCAGAAATGTGAATTTAAATGTCGGCTTAGCAGTAGTTTCCCGGTTGAATGCTGGCAATCAACTTTGCAGATTACCAGTTCGGCTTGTACCTTGAAGATGCCTAACATGAAACAAAACGAGAAGCCTCTTATTTCAAATAGTGTTTTTTGTTCGAAACGACCATAAATGCTACTTTAGTTGTTACTTTTAGAGCTTAAAAAGCTGGTTCACAAATTACTCTCGGAGGAAATTGTACTACTTAAATACTCTATACTTTTCATTTGGCAGCGTTTCTCGTGACGGCTTTAAAAAGTTCAATATATATGCTAAAACAATTTTCGTCTTCAAAAGAATGCCATGTATTTCTGTTTTTTGCATTTTAGTGGGTTTAACGCTTTCGTCGATTGAGTCGATTTCAAACGAATTGTTTCTACGGCACGATCCGAAGCATGTTCGAGTCTGTCTGCAGATGATTGCGGATTAAACGATTCGGACCAGGATATCATTTTTGCGAATAGCAATAACTTATGGACTCTATCATCGAAATCTATGAAATATCGAGGCCATTGAGAAGGTTCATCGCGAAATAAAGGATGTTGTAAATAATGTACGTTTATGTTCACAAAGATTCATTGTGAAAAATGCTGTTTTAATAAAAAGTAAGTCACCCAAGTAGGTTTATTTATCACATGTTTTCAACGCTATAGCGAGCGCCTTAGCAAATATATTGGTTCATATTCTTAATGTTGACAGCCATTAGCTTAGCGGCTGCGCTATTAAAACCTTCCTTGATGTGCCACAATATAGTAAGGAATTCTGTCTTTTTGTACTATATTCAAATATAAAGTAACTGCATGCGAACTCGCAAACACAAATATGTCGCTTCGGTTTGGGTATTTAAATGTGTAAGGTACTTCACTAATTTTTCACGTTCTACATCAAGTTCAAACTATCGCATTGCTTTTGCAGAAACAAGAGTGCAGCAACGTCTTTAGCGCAGCGAATGTATACAGTTTAAATTAGTAAGATCAAATATGTATGGCAGTTTTTTTGTCATTTGTTTGAATGTTGCATGCTGTTCGAGCTTCCTGAGGTTTTTCTTATAGCGCATATGTTATAGCGCAACTGAGAGTCGTGTAGGGTTTGTGATCCTACCTAGGGTTGGGATACTTACGTTTCCCAAAAAAATACAGTTCGGTACTGCGCTAAATTTCAAGTTGTAGTCCGCTGAGATAAGAACACCTTCGCGACAAACAGGGACAATTTGGAACTCAATTTAGTTTTCATTATTACTACGGAGAATGGTCCTGGTTCAATTTGGTTTTCATGATTACTACGGAGAATGGTCTTGGTTCAACTTGGTTTTCACAGGTCGTCTCCCTTTAGATTTTGTGGCTTTAGGTACTTTCAAGGGAGTGCCAGCTCAACCATTACGGTCAGTAGAGCACACCGTGTGCTCTCGAACGCCTGTGACTAAAAGTTAAAGCACTGCTATATATTTCACTACGCACCCCATTAAACTTTAACAGCATCGAGTTGTCGCGCTGGACTGACGGATTCTGTCCAGGTAGCATTTGGAAATGTGACATCCCGCTTCGCACTTTAAGCAATACACGCACGCACAGACGTATCGTTTTCAAATGGAAAGTCGAAAATCATTAGTAAAAACAGTATCCCGACTGATCCTACCTAGTAGAAGTATTTTAAGCCCACTGCAGGAGGTATGAGCGTGCTGGGGCATACCGATGTGGCTATATGATGACTTTCTTGATATTAGCCTAATGCACATTGTCCAAGTATAGGCTAGCATAATGCGATCATTTAAGAAAACTTGTCGCAAATGAAATTTCTTATCGCATCTCGATCGCTATGTCTTCTGTAACGTGCCTGAATTTGCACTGCAAAGGTATGCATGTTTACCCGAGAATTTTCTTGATTATTACGGCTACGCAGTAAGGTACACACGGAATAAACCTCAGCAACATACAGTTTGGAAATATAATTATTATAGGATCGGATTCAGGAAATTTTCCTGCATTTGACGATTTTTGTTGAGGCAATGCCTTCCAGTGTATTATTACAGCTTACAAATGTGCAGTTAACTAACTGAATTTTGGGTAACTAGTATAGAGAATAGGCTTGCAACAGCGATCAAAAATTGCAGAACAAATGTTTACTTTCAGGTTGATTTTTTTCAAAAAATGTAATACTGTATGGCCAGGTTAAGATATGCACCTCTGCAATTCCACATTAATGCAGACATAAGTTATGAGAGTTTTTAACAGTACATGGGTTTTTAGCAAAACTTAAATGGGGAACAACTTGAACGCAATGTTGTCGAAACAGGAATGTAAAGTTGCCACGAAGAGGTTGTACATTAGATGTATTATGAGAGCACAACAATGGCGACGATAAGCGTGCACGTCCCACACATCCAGATCGATTTGGCGAAAAGATTTAATTAGGCTTCTTTCGTTTGGAAAACGTGTCATGACTACTCCGAACTACGTCGTTTCGAAGTGTTTGTCTACTGGGTCTCCTGCATTTTAGAAGTGCTAGAGCTAGTCTTTAGAACTAACCTGAGTTTTAGATAGACCATATACTTAAAAAAAGGTTTGGTCGGGTTTAAGAAATTGGGTGGCGGCGTCTCTTCTTTTTCCTACAATGGATAGTTGTGCTTTCACTATGGCATTTCCTTTCCATCGTCCTGGTCTAATGATTAGCTTGATATAGTTAGCTCAATAAATCCTAGAATCGTTGGGCAGCCTCTCAAACTAGTTTGCCATCTTAGTTGATTGTCTCAGTCGGGGCCTGTAAACTGAACGCCTTGCCCTGTCGCGGCAGCAGCGTCAGAAGCTGTATGTTACACGTTTTTGTTGCTGGTTTTCGCTGGTGAGGAGAATGAGAGCGCCAGCGTTCCTTGTTTCCTTTCGGCCTCAGTTACGCCTAGTTAAACAACGACCCGTTCGTGCCCACCGTCAAAAATTTTAACCCAATAGTTCACGTGTAGAGAGGTTCTTGTCTTTATATATTCCTTTGGCAGCCTTAGTGTGCAACCTAAATAAGATTATCCTTTCTAGAAAAGAAAAAGGGAAAGTAAAAAGGTGAATATACTATAGCTCCACCTCCTCCAATTTCCATTTGAGGTTATTGTAAAAACATTCTTGCTCTGTCTTTTGGTGTTTACCTTTAGCGGATGGTAGCACGCTAAGAAAGCACAACCTCGAGAAAGATGAAGATCCCGCTGTGTTAAAGAGCCTCGGTGTTCTTGTGCAGTGTTTCTTCGCTAGCTAATCTTTTAGCCACAACTATTTCTGCAATGTAACACACGACGCACACATACTTCAGAACGATCGACGAAAGATCACACAAAGCACAAAATTCTAATTTATTTCACTTCATTCATTGATGAGTCAGTAATAAAAAAAAGAAGAGCGTCACTCTGTTTGTTCGTCTTTTGACACTACATTACCATCACACATCGACACTCGGAAAATGGTTTACCATACATCATTTCCTCTATTATGAAACATCCAAGAGCACTGTCGTTTCTCACGCTGGGTGAATATAGAGAACCCGATGTTGTCTTTTACCTTTTAGAGACATCAAGCCATTATGTAGAAGCTACGTCAGCCACACAGATTTGGCACAGGCCAACGGAAATTTGCAATGGCAAGGCAGACGAAGTTGAAGCCATTGATCATCAACCAGAAAACCAGTGAATTACTCTATAGTTGTTGTGGTCATAACGGTGGATTAGCGGAACCAGCATTTCCCAAACCCTCCAGAGGGAACTCGACTTCGTTCTCTTCTCACTAGATCGTTAGTTCAATTCTCGGTTAAATGCCGCGAGCGCACGATCCCGGTCCCTCTCCAAATGCCTTTCCTACAACTGCCTTCCTCTGTCGGGGGCTCGTTTTGGGCCCCAAGCGTAGCGCCCTCTGCCAACGACTTGAAGCTGTTGCCAGGTAGACTGTCCAGAGGGCGCTGTACACTCAACGCCCGGGGTACATAACAGGTGGGGTAGGGGATGCCAGCGTCTGCATGGGTAGGATGGGATCGTGCGGGAGATAGTTCGGATTGTTGGCCCTACGTTGTGACCCCTTACACAGACATGAACCAACATCGTACAGAGCATGCCGCGGACATGCGACGGCCTGTGGGATCAATTCACCAGATCTATCAGAGGTCGAGAAAGACGACAATGGGAACATCAAAAAAGAGAGGGCGTAAAGAATTAAACGAACATCGAAGGATTATTCGACGATGATCGAGATCACTGAGATGGGAAAAACGATGGGTGATGCACTGAGTGGAAGAACAACAGAGTCCAGCTGGGGAACCTCTGGGAACAGCTTTGCTGTTGTTCAGTGCTGCAGGCATGCTTTCTGTTGGGCTGCGACGTCAGAGTCCAATGGAAGAGGGCAATGGACTAGAAAGGAGATTGTCGTGAAAAAGAAATGGGAAGTAGAAAGAGTCCCTGATGATCCCAGAGAGGAAGTGGTCGGCCACAATAGAACCTATGAGAATGTGAGCTGAGGTGAGAGATAGCAGTGATAATTAACGAGCAGAATAAAACATTCAACCAACTTCTCTTGTCCCCTTAACAATTGCATAAAGCTATGCTCTAAGAAAACCCTCTTGGATCGAGAGGTCTAATTTACAATCGATGTGAATGATTAACCTATTCACTTTTTGTGTAGAAACCAATAACACTTTTTGCAATTATCGCGCTGTAACACAATTTTTTGGCGGCCTGTGATAACTAGTTAAATGCTAATGCAAAGGCCATGACAGGGACTATGGTATTTTTGCATGTACGGGCTGGTCACTGACTTTAATTATGTGCAATCTTTTGGTCCATATGCTTTGGTACACTTTTTTGTACAAGTGCCCATCACAGTTGGCAGAATAACGAGCACAGGTTTTGTATCGACAGCTGAAACAAATAATATCATAACATTTGTATAACATTTTATATTATTTGTATAACATGCAGAAGACCTATGAATGGGCCTCTGCATTCAAAAACCTATTATGGAGTTCAGTCTAATATCGTAATAAATCAAATAACACCATATATCCGACAGACTAATGTAAGCGTGGCTGTTTGAAAATGCTTTGAAACCTAGATATTCTAATATATTTGATATCGACATACAGACCTTCAATGATGTCGTTGTGGCTGCCATGTCCCAACGTTTTTCTAAAATCACTATCTGTTGTCATAGTGGCAGTATATGCTCGTCTTTTTAAGTAGTGAAGAAGATTCTCTCAGTGAGCATGCGGAGAAGGTTTTATGTTTCAGGAGTTTTTTCCTAGAATTTTTGAGCCCAGATGCCGAAGTGTCTTCAAAGTTAGTGATGTCGGTATACTTAGACACAAACTTGATGAATTTGTGGTGAGTCAACCTTTCCTTTCTGCACGTATTCTGAAAAGGTTTATATACCGACGCCGCCAAGAAGGAAGTTCCCGCAATGTCCGATACTGTAGTGATTTAGCTAAATAACTATAGTGGACTTGAGCTCTAGATATAAAAAAGCAATGATTCAAGTCTATTAAGACCTGATAGTTTCATAGTTCACAAGGTAAGACTGGATACAACATGATGATTGCGCTCTAAATGTAATTTCTATAAATAGCAACTCAATATGTATTTTATATGATTCTGTTAACAAGAATGGCCTCAAGCTATTTGAGTCGTTGAAGGACAGGTTAAGTGCCTACGTAATGCGTAATCCAATGTTGTACACCTTTTATTTTCTAATGGGATATATAGATACCATCACCTGATTGATGTGTTCGTATTGTGTGCTGAAAAGTTATAAAATGTCGATATTTATATGAAGCGATGCTAAACTGCGCGAATAAGTCCAATCTAATTTTGTGCTCTCGTTTCTGGGAGTTTGACGGGTCGCTTTTTACCTCTCTCGACGATAGTTCTATTTGCGATTTATTGTAATAACGAACAATATTGCAGCTTTTTTATTGCTTTCTTCTTCGACGGTCCGTTTTGTCATTTCCTTTTTTCCTTGTTGTTAAATATTCGTAAAGCCAATTGGGCTTCTTTTATTACGTAACTGATTCACTTTTTGGTGTTAATAATTATTGGCAACAGAACGCTTTTATATCTCGATACTACGTAAGGCTAGAAGCTTCGCGGTCTCTGGGTTTCTAGTAAGATCACCATAATGCAATTATAGAGCATATCTCACAGTATCTTAAAATATTTCAAATAAAGGATTAAGAAATAAGTAATTTGTGTTCAAGTATTGCAATATTCTATTTTCACAAGAATGTTACTGTTTCAGGCGTAAGGATTCAATACGTGTAATTGCATACATAAGGATGGCTATGTCCCAACTAACATAAATATAACCTAATGATAAATAATTACGACATACTTACCCTAATTTATTTCTGGATAGTCTACAACTATAAGTTTATATAACGTGCAGCACCGATTATCCTCTGTATGTATGGAAACAGCCAAGATCACAGAACCTTAAATTCGAAAAATAAGGAGTTAGAGCCATGGTTTAATCACATTCCTTAGAATCTAGTGGCTTATTGGCATGTTGCGATGAAGTCGTCTTCGTTTGTAATCGAGTCGCCACATGGTATGATTATACGCCCTTTTCTTTTTCGTCAATAATTCTCCAAAATAAAGTTAAATGGATGTTTGAAAATAACCACTCTTCTCGTTGAAGCCTTTATTTGCCCTAGTCCTTTTTACGGGGTTCATAGAAACCACCTATGTCCCGTCTAGCGTAATGATATGCGTAAGCCGAGTTGTTTATTTGTTATACTTACACAGGTTTTTTTTAGAATCCACCAGACAAGTTTTGATCTGACGTGGGGAAGGGTCGTGAGGAACTCGTTTTGCATTTTTCGATGTCTTCCATTTTTGGGTCGCTATCAAAAGTTTTCCATTAGGTCAATCGTCCCTGCAGCAGGCTTCTAAAGCGTCGTTTTTGTAAGCCTGACTTGAGGTATTAAATTCCGTTAAAGTGGTACCGACACCGCCTAATACAACTGCCGCCATGGCGAGTTATCGTACAATAAGTTAAATTCGGTGTCAACATAAGGAATCAGGCTATACTGTAAGGGTTAACAACCGCACCAATGTACCAACATGCTGCGCAGCTTTGGGAAGTTTAATGACGTGGCTTACAGGTCCTCCTTTATGAGGCCCTGGAGAAAGCATGGAGCGCTCGCTTTGGTGTCGCATAGAACCACTCGACGGGAGATGGTCGATTATAGGTTTCAAAAGTTACAAACTCTATCACGCTACACATGTCCTCAATTTCCATAGAATGAGAAGTCACCTATTAAAACTAGCTCCCTTGAATTATCTAAAGAAATCTTATTCGCAATTAGCTCTATACGTGTTTTATTTAAGAATATCAGTAAAAATTAACGCCTCAAACAAATCCAAAAGTGCGCTGTTTGTGGCAATCGCCATCCTCCGCTATTTCACTGCAAAAACAACCCAACAACGCTCAATCTTCAACCTCTTTAAAATAACAGATCACCCGTCAAATCTAACACACTTAATTCTTAGTTTCATATCAAAAAGTCACCTTCTAAAACCAACGCCTCAATAGAATTAAAAAGTCTCGAGCGTTATTTAGACCTTAGCATTCTCTCAACACATTACATAAAAAGATCGATCTAACAACATAATCCCATTCAGTGTTCATTAAGTAGTAAATCACCCAAAAAAGGTGATCATTTTGTAATTCGGTTTATGTAAAAGTCAATGGCAAGATATTCTCCAAGAAATGAACACCTTAATCAACTTTAAAAATCATAACCGTCTTTAACAACTCTATTTTCTATCATGCACAAGTGGAAACACTACTTTCGTTTCTATTAACAATTATATCTGTGGGAAAAGCATTACGAAACCTCATTAAAAATTAATACATTGACTAAATGAAAGAAAACGTGTGCTTTTAACTCAGCTCGCTATCGCTACCTGTGAAGCTTAAGAAGATAAGAATTACATTAGTACACGCTGATCAGGTGTAGTAGATTAATTCAAATTTTTTTCCGTTCTATTATTCAATATACAATATGATGCTTCCCATTTCTATGCCTTTATTTTAGATACCTTCAGTGAAGAAGCGGTCCATCAGTAACACAAACTAAGGTTGTGACTAAGACTGTGACAAGCGTGACTACTCGTGGAACTTCTGATAAGATCACCCGTGTCTGGCTTCGTGAGGTCTTTGTTGATGGCTTTTACAATTTTAAGGGTAATCTTGTTATGGAATATCGGTAGAGTCGTTGTCGCCTGAAACAGTATATGTAGCCAATGTAAGCTAAATAGCATACGTATTTTATAATGCGATGTATAAACCAAAAAAGCGGGTTCGACTTCGTCAGCAAATAATTGTGCCATTGAAGTAATTAACTTATCGCTGCACAACAGCTTTTTTCAAAATATAATGTCTAGCATTTCTAAACGTGATGTTTTCATTGTAATTTGATCAGATCGGATAGCTTTCAGAGGCGTATGGTGAAAACGCTAAGTTGCAAACGATGATGGTACCGAAGAGTAGAGAGACCTCATGACGCCATTTCTATCTGCGAATATTCGGGCGTATCTATCCGTTTAAGGTAAGCCTTGCTTGAGTGAACATAACATTTATGTGGAGAGACAGATAGTATGAAAATAAAGACAACTGTGGTGATCTACATAAATTACTGACTGAGGTGAGAATACATACACATTTGTATGTAGCAAGAATAGTGAAAATTGGATGTTGCCACACGTGCAGTGTCTGGATGCTGTACTCCGGTCTTTTCGAAAGACTGCACAGACTGAGCATCTTAATATAAATATTGTATGAAGTGATAGTTGGAGAATGTAGAACATACAGCGCTAGCTTTTGTAAGTAAATAAAGCTTTGACAACAAGAACTGAAACTTAATAGCATAGTCGGCTACTATTTAAAGAATGTTTTAATACGCATAATTCGTCCAAAATTAGTCCAGACGGAATTAAATTTACGGGTTTCCTTAAATGTTAAGTTTTATCCAGTCTGCTCTTTTTCGATTTAACTTGCACATAGATGTATCGATAAGGAAATAAATTTATTTGGGGGACAAGCCTTCAGAAATATTTCTATTAAATGGTACCCGACTTCCTCTGTGGATATAAATACATTTCGGCCTCCAAGAAGTACGTGTTACCGGAAAAATATTAGTTATTTTTGCCATATTTACAAACTATTTATCAAATATGACAAAATAATTAACCCACCTTAATATCCTTAATATCCACCGTTTTAGGCTCGGCACTAGATAATCGTCAATCTGAACCGCACCTGTATTTTTTATCTTGGTACTCATGTGATCTGTCAGACCGAAGGAGTCCAAGAAAAGAATCTACTTAAGCCGATTGTTGAACAATGGCTCAGTTACTCATTCACGTGTGAGAGTCTTAACACCTTGCTTAGAAGCAGCGCTTTGTATTTCGTAAAACAACCTCGTTATGCATGAAAGTTAAATTAATTATAACGTACGAAAAGTACATAATTTTTTGTCAATGCGGGTGTCAAAGATATGCGATACTTTTTATAACTACAAACTTTGAAAATGAATGCACTTTTCAATATACTTCGAGCTCTTCTATATCAGTATGCATATTGGCCTTAAGGTTCTCAAGGACAGCCTTAAGATAGCGAGCAAAGCCTTCGTTGATCATCACCGGCACGCCCTATTAGTTGATTTTATTATTCCTATTTTATAACTACCATAGCTATGCCAGAACCTCGAACTGCACCACATTCTTTCCGATTTCCCCGGATGAACTTTTTGTGTGCTATACCAAAGTATATTTTTGCATGTTACATGCTATCGTCATTTTTCAACACTAGGATGATCTTATATGTGAATGACGAATTTAATATATTAAAGTGTAAAAATATTCATTGTTGCGTAATCCAGTAAGTCTCACTGGATTAAATAAGGGTTTATTTTTTTATTTTAACACAATACTGATGCCACAATAGACTGTTATAAAACCAGAATTTGATAATTATGATGATAAAGAATGTAAAAAACCAACGGTACAACAGTAACCGTACATCAAAAGTACGTTTACTCAATAGTCTTTCTAATTGCATAATTGTTATAGTTAGAGGTTATAACATGCTAACCAGAGCCAAGTAAGCAGCCTATGAGAGCGGAGAGTACAAAAACGGTCCTTGTGTGGCACATCGCCTTTCACCAAAGGCAGTCGTTTTCCAACTTATTTTTTGTGACTGGAAATAGTCGCATAAAAAAGCAGCGTGATAGGACAAATTACTTTTGTCGCCATGCAACGTTTCAGTATCCAACTGCATTCCCAAAGAAAAACTCGCTAGTTATTTAGAAATTTTACTCAATGTAACTAGTTAAAATTCACTTGTGCTGGTGAGGACCTTCCCCTTGAGTTATCCCGCATAGAAAATACGTGGCGTCGTTCGCGCTTCTATCCGCGGTGTCATTAGCGTAGTAAGAATTAACACTAAGAAAGGCACTGATTGAAAATATCGCTGGGCAAACATCAGTTGCTTCATTACAAATAGAATAACGAAGGCAGTTTTGGATCTAGATTAACAAAAACCGTTAGCTATCGAGACTGCTATCATTATTCGCCTAGCGAAAAGCTACAATTCGGCCTTGATGATTAAATTGGCGTATATTCTAATTACAATATTACGAAATCGTAGCAAATAGCTGAGCATTTTTAAATACCTCGTATATATTTTTTATTATATATTATTTTATAGTATTTTGAATCGCAAAAAGTGATCCTAAGTTAAATCTTATTACAAAAAACGACCAAGTAAACATGACACTTTAATGGAAAGAATAAGGTAAGGCGTTTAATGAAAAAACAACCTATTATGGTGTAACTAGTAAAGTGAGCAATGCATATATAATATATGCATTCAATGTATATATAATATATATAATGAGTTAAAAATATGGTTACTTTTTAGTCCAAGTCTAGATTTCTGCAGTGAATGGTTTTAGAAGTGTAGATTAACGCTTCTTTTTATCGATACATGCGTGTACTATTCACGGGTGTGAAAATAAGTTGAATTCAAGGCTCGAAGAGTAAGTCAAGGCGCTGTCTCAGAGAAAAACTCACGCAGCTTATTCTTCAATTCTAAAAGACTATACAGTTCAAAGCTGATATAAATTATAGTATTTTAATTATGTAAGTATTTTCCTACCAAAACAATGATGTGTGTAGAAGGAGATAGCGTTTACCTGTAGTTGTGCCTTATGTAGGCGACAATAAACTGAGCAAACGTTATTCATTGGTTCTTGGTGATTTTTTTCCCGTATAAAATAAGGACAATCGATATATCGGGTATAGACTTATCGATATATCGTGTATAGAGCTATCGATATATAGTGTATATTGTATAGAGTATAGGGTACCCATGTTGCAAACGCTTTTGAATCTCGTGCTAATGAAAATTATTTTGCCACTACCAACATCAATAAGGTATGTCACTCAATGGGTTATTTTTGAAGAACTTTTGTTTAGCTACCGTTTGCATAAGCCATGGTGCCAATAGGTCTGCTTAATCACTGCGTTTAGTCTTCTTAGGTAAGTCAAAGACACTTTCTTTCGCGTATTCTATTAAGGGCATTCATCTTAAATGAGCGCTAATGTTGTGGGAAGGTACTTAACAGACTTGCCAATAATTGGTGTCCAAATCAATTAACTTTCGCTGTTTTACGTTGTCTAAAACGGGCCAACATATGTGAGAAAATTGGCTTGAAATTTTGTTCGCTTTCATTTAGCATCTATTGCCATTTGTCAGCAAATTCGCATGTATATAGTTGATACAAAATTAATTCAAAATAAATCATCCATCTATGTTTGTATAATATATTGTGTTTGCCATAATGTGTAACCCTATGCTGATTCAAGTTCAATCTATTGGCTTAATAGTGGTATGACCAGCGATATCCATTACCGATATAGAAAACAACCACATTGCATACCTATACTTTAACATTTTTACAACTTTGTACGCAAGTTATAAA
The DNA here is from genome assembly GCA_002081605.1 of Tropilaelaps mercedesae. NCBI lineage: Eukaryota > Metazoa > Arthropoda > Arachnida > Mesostigmata > Laelapidae > Tropilaelaps > Tropilaelaps mercedesae. The sequence goes on along the minus strand of MNPL01008368.1, from coordinate 6,786 downwards.
TCCGATGGTTTGTACGAAATTTAGAAATTTGCGGAATACAAGATATATCTCTACTAGAGGATAATGATGTTCGAATGTCACTATAATGAATGAAAGGACGAGCTTTAACTATGCTAGGCCTTAACTACGAGGTTTAACTATGCTAGGCCTTTGTAGCTTATGTAATGGGGGTGTGGGGAATTGAAATTTCACGCTCCACTCCATAGAGGGTCAAAATTACATTCTCGAAGGCTTGATATGAAATGAATCGAAAGTCTAAGTCTTTGCCTCAATATAAGATCTGTGACGGATATATATAATGTGGTAATTCTTTTTAGTTAAACATTTTTCGGGTTTCGTCAATGTACTTGGCCTAATTTAACTTTTAATTCTTGTGCCTTACAACCTCTGATCTTTGTAACCTTCAACTTTTCTTAATGATGTCAATAGGTTTTCTAATTTGGGTGTTTATACAATGGTGGTTATGGTTGTTGCGTCAAGGCTTCGTTGTAAAACTAACTCCTTTTGCACCTTGCCATCGTTTTCTGCTGGCATCAACAAAGTAGAAGGCAACGAGGGTGTCCAGAACTAACGCTTTCAAGGCTTGACGAAGCTTTCGAAATCTATGTGGTTTCCATTAGTCCTATAAATCAGAGCCACACAGGTAATAAAAATTTCGTTTAGTCTTTGAATAAAGTTAATATTTTCCACTATTTTAATGTCGCAATAAATGATGTCATGTGCTAAATCTAATTTTTTTCGTGACGTCAACTGACCTTCGGTCATTCATACATATTATTACATTAATGACATTAGTTGCAATGCGTTGCTACTGAAATGATGATATTTGCTTATTAATTCATGTTTATAATAACTAAGCTTGTTCACCGCTGTTGCCGGAATTCCGTAAAAGCGACTCATGAACTAACAAGGGCTTGCGCACTTTCCGTAGCGGCAGGCAACTGTTCCACAACACATTATAGACGTTCTTTAGGTTAACCTTTATTCGATTCTCTTAGACAGATGCCATAAGAGCGCGGAGACGGATTCACATTGTTTCCGCTCAATTTCTCGTTTTCTCTTTCTTCTCTTTTCTAGTGGACGTCCTTCTGACTGATGCAGAGAGTAACTGAAGGGATCAGACCATTAGATGACCACAAGAGGTAAGTCGAAGAGTTCGACGTTTAAATTTGGTAACGCTGAAGCCAAAGACCGCGCGCAAACTGCGTCCTGGGCCACGACTACTACGTTGCGAGTGGATGGAGGACGGCAGTCTGTTACGCAGCACGAGCATCAGTCCGTGCTACTGTTTCCATCCGTGCATGCGGTCAGTCGGGACGCGCGGGGTGATTGATGGAAAAGAAGGGGCTTCTCAAGCTTACCTCTCAGGCAGACATTTCCAGGACTGGGCATCGTCCCTCTCACTAGTATAGTCGCCATACCCACAGGCTTGTATGAAAGAGGGCTGGCAGTACTGTTGTGTCTATCAGCAGAGGCAGCTTGCGAAGGGAAATGAGTTAGGTTGGAGTGCCTGCATTTTACGTACAGCCGGCCGTGGATAGGGAAAGGCTTTGTCACCAGTAAAACATGGCTACTTCTCCCATATGCACAAACTCAGGCAAACGTGTATATATACATAAATTCCAACGTTCGGAGGAGACCTAGCTGAAAAGGTTCTGAAAAGGCATCTACTGTCGGCTGCAGAATGAAGCCGGGGTTTGAAGAAGAAGGAGTACAAATATTTGCCTTTTTAATGAAATTATTATATATTATACATTAATTACATTAGTCTTTTGGAATCAGTTTACATATCTCTTCAGTCTGACAAAAGGTTTCGACTCAACATTGGCACATTATGTGAAGTCATAGTAGCATGCTGATTTCAAGGAGCGGAGGAAGAAGAGACAAAGGAGGAGGTGCAAGACGAAAGAGAATCGGCCTCCGGGCATTACCAAATCTGCAAGAGGTCCTGCAGACCATTCTCAATCTCAATTGAGGAGCACATGACTTGCTCAAGGGCGAATGCCTAGACAGACACATCTCCATTACTCTAATGTCGGAGTCAGACAGATGAATCGCAAAAGAGTTCGCTACGAGGAAAGACAGCTAGTATGGAGACGAGCAGGCAAACAAAGAGCTTTGGCTCTTTGGGGAATTCTTATTTTCGAATAACAGGAAATTGGCTAGGCCTAGGATACGCTAGTAGAATAGATACTAGAGCACAGACACTTGTTTACAGTTGCTATTTCTCACCTAATAGAACACAGGAGTAATTTGAGCAGCTTTCAGAAGGGCTAGGAGTATTAAAACTCAGAAAAACGGAAAGAGAATTCTTATACTGGGGACCCTCAATGCGCCGAATGCGGGATGTGGTGGAACTTACATAACTCATCGGGGTAGGGAGGGAGAAATGGGGCAGCCAACGACCTCTTATTGGTCAATGAGAATGAAAATTCCACATTTGAACGAATGGATCAGAGAACTTTGCTGGATTTTTCCGTGTTGAGCGAAGACGCAATGAGCTAGGCGACTGGGTTGAGGATACTGGATACGGAATCGGTTAGCGATTCTCTGTACGTCGCAGTTTCTGTTCGAGAAGACGGATGTGGGTTCTGACACTTTCGTCAAGGTAACATTTCCCTAATCTATTCGGTGACATGTGGGCTAATTTCCCAGCCATTAAGCCACGGGTCAATGTTCATATGGCTAACTTAAATTCGCTGTTTCTGTATTGATGGTCCACGATTATGGACTTCCTCTCTTTCCCTAATTCCATTCACTATTTTGATTGTAGCGCCCTCTGCCTCTTCGGATAGGTACATAGCGACATTTTTCGCCTTAGTTTTAATCTTAGATTCCAGTTCTCTTGGCTTGAACTGTTTTTTCAGCTCCTTCAAAGTCTCGGCAAATGCTTTCCGCTTCCCTACTTTAACCCTAATCGTACCCGTTGTTCTCGGTTGGTATTTCACGCTATACCCTGTACTCTCCACCTACTAGTCTCTAGCCCGTTATAAAGAAATCTCCTGATCGGCTATTTTATCAGCCCAAGGTAATGTCAGCGGCCAGTGAACCGCTAAGAAGTGCATCACCTGCGCGTCGTTGGCAATATCGGCTGTCATCATTTTTTCTCTGAATATATCACCAGCCGGACTCACTTTTTCTTTCGTCTTCCTAGCGTATTCCGAATCCCTCCGTAGGGCCTTCTGATTAGCCACCTTTAGTTTCTTAGTAAATTTCTCAAGATCAATCGAGATGGCATAGCTGTGCAGAGGGTGGTGTCGTTGGAAACGCCAAACTCCCAGTTACTCTACCCATTGCCACAACCCTAGTGGCAGAAAACGGCACTACAGAAGCTCATCTTCTACCGGGCTGTCCCCGATGGTGCACAGGAACGATATCGGCTCTGCCTACTTGAATCGTCCTGCGAGGAGTCAGGAAAGTCACCAGCAGGCAAAAACTCAGTACTAACCTCACACGAAAAACCGCAATTTTGCACAAAGACACCGCCTGATGGATGTGCGTCCGCACTCGACGGCATCCATACAACCACCAGTCACCTCCAGAATCATCCATGCAGAACGGAAAGGCCCTTACAGACAACTCTGCTCGGAGACGCTGTCGGCAATATCGACCACACGGTCCTCGGACGCGTAGCATTGCCGTAGCCATGAGAAATAAGGGATTGAGCCCCTGCTTTTAAGAAAGATGTTCAAGAATATGATGCGCCCCGGAACTCTCGAGAAAAGGTAAGTTAAAAGGCTTCAGGGAATTATGAGAACGAAGCAAGCCATGGAGTCACCTAGGAGTCACCTAACCGGCCTGTAGTCGGTTCGGTCTCTTTGAATCCGACATTACTTTAGCCGACTAGGCATCAGATTCATTACACCTGGATGGACCCTTGGAGCAATGCGATAAGCCCTCCGAATCATCCGGAGCGGGTAGAACATGGAAACAATGATCCTGTGAGTCCTACACCAATGCTGATATGGCCGCATCACTGTGCATCTACATCAAACAATACCTCCCAAAAAAAGATCCTGAGCTACAAACAGTGGGGCAGAATTATTCAAAAGTCAAACTTTAACCCCTTATAAGCAGAAGCTCAATCAAATGAGATTGCTTGCTCATGTTTGTTTTCTATGCTTTGTAATTGTTCTATTATGAATAATTAAATTTACTCCCGTTGAAGTAATCCTGTTGAAACCGAATACGTTAATTGAAGTTTTTTTGTTTTTGCTAATCCTAAGTTATTGCATTACTCTTCCTCCTGCGTTACCCCTCCCGTTACTCTTCGACACACATCTACCTTAAAATGAAAATATTTCCAAGGCTTGGCGCATTCGTGTGCGCCTTGCCCTAAATGAATATATTTTATAAAAAAAAAAAAAAAATATTTTTTAAAGCTGACCATCAGCCAACATTTAACGTTTACGGTACCCCGTATAAACAAATGTGCACCGGCGGGGATCGAACCCCGTGCACCTACGTGTCTCCTCCAGTCGCAAGGCGCATACGAATGCACCAAGCCACCGAGCTCGACTAAATGAATATATAAGAGGCACCAACCAGTCTTCATCAAAGCGCGAAATCTCCGATATAACATAAGATAACATAAGAAAGACGACAGTTTGCTGTGGGAGGGCAGGTACTATAGAGAATTTATTATACGTGGGCATTTTATTGCCATTCAAGAATCATTCTGCACTTTGGGCGTTATTATTAGCTCATAGTTGATAAAACGCCTGTACCTTGAGTGGAAAGCATGGCCTATATCATTAATGTGATGAAGCAACTGATCTGCTGCGCAAAGCAGGCTTCGTGGGGTTAATTTCCGTCTTGCACACGTTCACGGTGCGGATACCCAAGTTCTTGAAACGGGCTTTGTCTGAAAAACGGACTTTTTACAACTTTTCGATATTTAATTTCAGAATCATATTGTTTATGCCACATTGGATAGTCGAGAATTGGTAAAGAGTCTGTTTTCTAAAGAAACCCGTCAAAAAAATCTAGAAACAAATACAGTGAAGGTATAGATATATTCGATAAATGATCTAAAAAAAACCCGCCTTTCGCTGTAGGCCAGCATCTTACTAAAATATCGATGAGCCGTAATATCTACCCAACGTACAGAGGTCCTTAATTTCATCAATGGCGTTACAGAAAAGCAACACTGCACTAAAATTAATGTGTCAAAAATACTTCTTCAGCAAGAACGGTTCTCGAATGGCTACTTTATATTCATGCATGATATAGGCATTACGCTGCATGACTCGGACTGTCGGAGATTTTAATCATGAATTTGCTCAATTTGAAATATTCCGTAAATGCAATATGATCAAATCAGCTCTATTCTTTTGAATTTTTGTTTTATGGTTTGTATACGATTTCGTTTTCTAAATTAGCACAAGGCCTCCAATTGCTCTAGTAGTAGTAAAAAAGGATTATCATAGGTAAATCCCACATGGCAATTTCAGAACGTCATTCTAAAGTGATATTGAAGTTTTCTTTTTAATTTTGAGCTTCTCTGTTCCCACACTTGAAACCGTTAAGTAGTACAAGAGCTATTGAACTATGAATAGGAAAAACTCTTGTATTTTTTAAAACTATTTATACGATCAAGGTGAATAGAGTCAAGGAAGAAGAGAAAGCCGCACTGGGATTGGCTAGCTAATAGAGGTAAAATATATTGATTTTCTAAAGGCTAAGGTCAAGTAAGAGATTATCTAAGAAGTACAAGACAGGATGTCACGTAAAACAAAGAATCTATTTGAATATAAGTGTCAGCGCTGTACATTCTACTCCAAAATGGAAAATTATTAGCAAATTAGAAGTCACTCCTGTAAGTGATCTTTCGTTGCTCGTTAGCTTGTGTTTAAACAACGATCTAAGTCAGATAATAGATACCGCTACACGCATTGCCGGCAAAGGTTAAAGCTAATTTATTGATCTAGTTTTAAGATAAACATTTTCATTATCGACGCGCTGAAAATTATATCTCTGTCTGTCCTTTACGCCCGATTGTCAGGTTGTCATGTTCGACATCTTGTTTTAGGTTCAAATCATAGAAACCAATGCTGAGGTTTCTGATATTTACAAGATCGACAAAACAAGTGCCTTACAAATTTGTTATAAAGTCATTATGCTTTTCCTAGCTATACTTAAAACATGACCCCAATACATATAAATCTAATTATAAACTTGACGAAATACCGCGCAGTTTTCGCACACATGCAAGTATGAGTCATACAAATTACCAGTTTCCGTGTTAGCTATAATTGCAAAAACGACAAGTGCGTACATCACTAACATGCAAGATATACAGACTGGTGTGCATTATGGGATTTTAAGCATTGATAGGAAATAAAATTGATAGGAAAAAAATAGAGCATTTTTGCTTTAACTAAGCACAAAATAACTAATTATCTCTTATTTAGCCTTATCCAATTCTAATAATTAAGTGTGACTACAGACAAAACTATAGATATACAGACTGGTGTGCATTATGGGATTTTAAGCATTGATAGGAAATAAAATTGATAGGAAAAAAATAGAGCATTTTTGCTTTAACTAAGCACAAAATAACTAATTATCTCTTATTTAGCCTTATCCAATTCTAATAATTAAGTGTGACTATAGACAAAAATTCCCAGAAATGGAGGCAACACGTGTTGAGCCACCTTCGTTTCACAAAAACTGTTTAAAAAACTATTAAACTAATAATCAGTTTAATACATAAGATTAACTAGCCAGCCACCTCATAAGTTCGGTTTTGTACATATATATATATATATATATATATATATATAT